>JAACJN010000136.1:0-122470 GCA_013368555.1 Collybiopsis confluens | reverse complement strand
TTTCGACAACATTCAGGGCAATTCTCCTACTTTTTGGGCGGAGATGAAAAAGTATGAGCTCATAGTGGGAACAGATTCTTACGGAGGTACGTCTATAGAGAGGTGAGCTGGCTTTTGTTTTTTCTTCAGTACAATCTTGATGGTTTTCCCACAGCGACTATATTTACTCCGCTGAAAAGTCCTATGACGGTTTCAAAGCCCTCGCCGAACTTGGCGTCAAGGTATGGCCACATTTCCTGTCCAACCGCCTTGCTCTCGACAAAACCGTTATGCACGCCCTTCTCGCCAAGGCAGTTGTTAACGCCGGAGGTTTCTCGGAGAAGATTTACCAAGTAAAGTCGCTCGAGGCTGGCCGAGGCTTTCTTCGTCGGGGATACGTTGTGAAGCGCAACTTCTCCTATGAGAAGCGCCATGTCTTCCTTCCCGACCTCCATCCCATGATTGATGACCGAGGGCAGGAGTTCAAGCGGAGGAACGAGGATGGAGAAAATCTTTTGGCGCAGGAGTGGAAGCTCACGAAGAATAAGGAACTTTTTTTTGCGCTCACCTTCAATCCAGCTCTTCTATCTCTCGGAGAAGTGCGAGTTTACATCGCTTTCGGCCGGGTGGTAGAAATGCTACATACTCTTTCCCATAATTCAGCCTTTCCTCGAACCAAAGAGCGTCGGAAGGATACCGCGGAGTCTGCGTGGTTGAGACTCCAGAATATTGACAGGATGCGTCCACCACAATCTCAGTAAGTGTTTGCTCATTGCTTTTTACGAATGCGATATCCAACTCATTGTTCTTTTTAAGCTTCCGTGTGGCTTTTTCTCAACGGTGGAATCAAAACACGCTCTGGTTCAATCGCGACATGATTCCTGACATGAGTGAAGACAGTGGAACCAATCAGGTGAAGAACTTTGCGCTCAGGGTTTATGACGATCTCATCAGGAAGGAGCATGATGTCTTGAGGGGTAATGCGTATCAGCGGGGAGTCTGCGGAATGAGGGTGCTCATTCGAATTGATATCGGTCTGATTTGGGATGACACCCCGACTGATTCATCCCTTCACAAGTACCGTTTCATTGTGAACGAAATTCAGCCGGGCCAATGTGGACTTTTTGCAAATGATAAGAATGCCCGAACATCAATCATCGATGGGTTCATCGAAGGTATTCAGCGGGGCTCTTTAGATGGATAATACTATATAGGACTTCTTGACCAGTACCCAGGCCTCCAGCTGTAATTACAATATATGATCGTTCGAGACCTTAGATAGGCAAAGAATATTTAAGAATATTTAATAATATTTAAGAATATTTAATAATATTTAAGAATATTAATAATATTTAAGAATATTTAAAATGATCAGGATTATACAAGCGCAGGCCTGCATTGCATTCTGTCGTCATACGGCTCATGTACACGCAGAATGTACATAGCTACGTGATTGATAGATATAGTCTCTGATTACCGTCTGAGACGATAGATGTCTGAGTAGGTGCAGGCAGAGTGACGAAGATAACTCAGACGATCTACTTACTACACTCACCTAGACGATAACGAATGCAGGAATCATCCTCACTGTACTTGGATGATACTTCATTCGTTACGTCCTCCGTCTCAGACGTGCAGCAATGCCAGCATTGCTATCACCGAGCCACACCGGGGGTCTTAGGGGTTAGGCCCAGTCAAAATCCGGTCCGGGAGAATCTGAGCGGATGTTGACAAATCCGGAATGAGGTGGGAGAAACCGAGATGACGTGGCAATGAACCGCGTGATGCATACTTGTTTTACTTTTCCATGCACGCCTCGATCGAATAAATTCTGTCCATTGGAGCTTCAATAAAGCTTGAGATGGACGGAGATGACAAAGTCGTATGCCAATGCTCCAAATGTGGAGGCATCTTGGACCCTGTATCAGCACGAACGGCTCGTCGACATCTGCAGCAAGATCAAATACGTGAAGAAACACAGAATGAGGAGAAAGGCCCACTTAAAAAGCCTCGATACATGTCGCCTCCAAGGGCGCAGTCCGATGAAGACATGGTCAGCTTTTCTTTGACTGTTCTCTGATGATACACTGCTTATGTCTATAAGGCTTTTGGATCTCAAATCACCTTTCTTTCTCCGCCCCCGAAACGGCCACGAATTCGTAGGTCCTCGTCCCTTCAGCCGAAGCTGCACGCAAGACTCGACTCATCGCCGGTTCCTCTTGATGATAACGCGCGTTCTTCTCCGCCTATTGTCGACGATTCAGCCAGCTCCTATGACCCCCCGTCTCCCGCTCAGTTGCCCAATACAATCCCCCTGGACCTTGAAGACAACGACGATGGGACAAGTGAAGGGCGGAGAGGCCAGGGCTACAGAGAAGACGAACAGAGAGACGCTGAGGATGCAGCTGCCCGTATTGCAGCTGCAGTCATGGAAAACCTGAACATGCGGTCAGAGCAGGTTTTGGGAGATGGTCTGGGCGCCGAGGGAGAAAATGTTGAGGAAGTTGAAGTGCGAAATGGAGACGAAACGGTGGCTGCATCCAAGATTGAAGACATCCGCATCGCAGATGAGTTTATTGAACTCCTCAAGAATGCCTCTCTCGATAATGATGGACTTGAGGAACATACCCTCTATCGTTTGCGCAATCCGCTCGAGAATCTACCGGACGAACTCGATCATTACACGCGTCTTTCTATCGACATGTACCTAGCCATTACACACGCCTCCGAATCTACGTATAATGATATTCGTGATGCCATACAACGATGTTTCCCTGACGCCAAAATCTTATCCTACTACAAAGTGAAGAACTTCATTGCAGATATCACGGGGGTCGTTGCTGTGAAACACGACATGTGCATCAACTCATGTCATGCATTCACAGGTCCATTTCAGAATCTGGAGCAGTGTCGCTACTGTCATGAGCCGCGATACAACCCCGACCATCTTCATCTGACTGGTGAAAAAGTCCCTCGCCAACAGTTCGGCACCATTCTACTGGGTCCGCAGCTAGCCGCCATTCGTCGCTCTTCTGAGGGTGCAGAAGCTAGAATGTATCGCACCCGTAAGCTTCGTGAGATTGATGCTGCTATTGATACGGCTGGGGAGGACGGTTCCACAATGGTATGGGATGATATCTGGTGCGGTGAGGACATCCAGGATCTCTGCGAACGTATCCACATAACCGAAGATGATGCCGCTGTATCCATGTCCCTGGATGGAGCGCAGCTCTATCAAAACAAGAAATCGGACTGTTGGATTGGGATCTGGATAAATCAAGATCTTTCACCGAAGGAACGGTTCAAGAAGAAAAAAATTCTTCCGAGTGTCACTATACCTGGCCCGAACAAGCCTAAGCACACCGATTCTTTTCTCTTCCCATCTCTTCACCATATATCCGCATTACAGCGCGAGAATAACGCTAGAGGGATCCTAGTCTGGGATGCTGCAAAGGGTCATGTTGTCAATCAGCGCATCATCTCTTTATTGACTCTCGCTGATGCTGTGGGTATTGTTGAGATAGATGGACGTGTTACCCATCACGGTGCCCTAGGCTGCAGACTCGGGTGTAAAATGAAGGGTCGGCATAAACCAAACAGCGGCCATTACTATGCTGCGCATGCAAAGCCTCTTGTCTGCACGGTAACCGATAACCAACATGACGATGTTGACATAGAGCAACTCAGTCCGCAATCACCGGAAGAGTACCAAGAACATCTTGCTGTACTCAGACGCTCGACTGGCCCAACTGACTATGCACGAAATCGGAAGGCTACTGGTCTTTCCAAACCCTCTATCCTTCTTGGTCTCCATCCCACCCTATCCCTCCCAGTACCGAAGTGCTTCGCTCTTGACATCATGCACCTATTCGAGCTCAATTTCACGGAGCTACTGATTGCTCTATTTCGAGGGACACTTGATTGTGACCCAGTGATAACAAGGCTACCTGGGACTGGGTAAAACTCGTCGGAGAGGCCTGGGAACAGCATGGCCTAGATGTGGAAAATGCTACTCAGTACTTCCCGAGTTCTTTCCATCGACCTCCTCGTAACCCCACCAAAAAGTTGTCCAGTGGCTATAAGGCCACCGAGTACTATTTATATGTTTTCGGGTTGGGTCCTGGACTGTTCCGGTCAATCCTTCGACCTGAGGATTGGAGAAATGTTTGTAAAGCAACAGTTGCTATTCGTACTCTTTTCCGATACAGCTTGTCAGCAGATGAGCTCACCCGGGTCCATATCCTTCTTGTGCAATTTGCGGAAGAGTACGAACACTTTTACTACCAAAGACGGGAAGATCGTATCCACTTCTGTCGACCGTGCATCCATACAATTGCTGCTCATGCCTGTCCGGAAGTAGTGCGAGTTGGACCGGGGGCATATTCAACTCAATTTCCAATGGAGCGTACCATTGGTGACTTAGGTCAGGAACTTAAGCAGCCTTCAAATCCATACGCAAATCTTGCAGAGAGAGCACTTCGACGTGCTCAAGTCAATGCTTTGAAGGCTATGTTTCCCACTCTTGATCCCAATACTTCCTTACCTAGGGGAGCGCTTGATATGGGGAATGGTCTGGTTATGCTACGACCTCGAGAGGGTTGCTTACACAGAGTAGAAGAGGAAGAGTCCAGAGTATTGCTAGAGTTTTTTGGTGATGATATGGTACGAAGATGGGGCCGCCTTCGACTACCAAATGGCCAGATTGCCAGGTCCCGTTTTTGCGAGACCGATGTACTCAAGAAACGTAAACCTCGAGTCACACGCAATGTCTTGGTACGTTGAAATTTATTTGGGTTAAATTTCCTAGCTAATTCTAAATTACAAAAGCTTCGCTTTGATGATCAGATTAACATCGCGGAAGTCTGGTATTACTTTCTCAAATCTGTACCTGGCAAAGTGGAAGAAAGTTACGCACTTGTTTCCATATACTCCGAACCATATGAAGATCTATGGGAGGATTCCTCTGGTGCATTATGGGCTTGTGATTATCTTGGAGTAGATAATCTGCATATTGTATCAACCCAAGCTATCTGCTCTGTGGTGTCGATGCAACCTTTACCCCCACTACCGGGTGAGCCAAATGGGGTTTGGTTTGTTGTGGAGAAGTGTGGTCTTGATGAAACGCTAAAGACAGGACACGAAGAGGATATGAACCTGTTCTAGCATGCCAATAAATAGCGACCAGTAAATATAAAATCAGAGTTGAGAACAATTAGCACATATACGCAGCGTACTTCATATGTCACGTGAACGAAAATACCCTGTCCTTCGTTCTTTCATCTTTACAATGTTCAGTCCACCAACTCAGATGGACGACAATGAAGACTATTTTTCTAGCTCAACCTCGCCTACATCTTTTCGAACTCCATCAATCTCGGCATATCAAAGCAGCCCAAGTGACGTGGTTCGTTTGAGTTCTTTTCCGGACTTCTCTACCAATTCTTGATTTATCCATAGATTCGTCCCCGACTTAAGCCAGCAGTATTTCCCACTCTGCAATCAAACACCTTTTCAAATGCTTCACATCGTCTAGACATCATTCGAAGCGCCACTGCTGAGGAACTTGCCATGTCTGGAAATCCTGCGTATCGAGACCTGACCATGAAGAATTTTGAGCTGAAAGCCGAAGCGGCCTGTCTCGAGTAAGTCTCATTCATATCTGAGCTGGCTAAAGCTAATTTTATCTCAAATTCTATAGGAAATACAACCAAAAAATCGAAAATCTCTTCCGTTCAATGCAAGCTTCTCTCATGACTGTTCAAACCTCCGCAACCTCTGCTTCCTCTTCTATCTCTTCAATGGGTCTTGCTGCTCACCAACGGCTTCCTCCGCTTGACTATGTCTTTCCTCGTCTTGACCGCAGCATGGAGTGCCCCAACATTCGTTTTTTCTCTCATTCCGAATGGGCCGAATATATTCAAAAAAAGAAGAACTCTTCAGAAAAACTGCCCCGTACGCTTGGCTTTCTGCAATCCGAGACTCTTGATCCTGTTACCAGCATATACCGAGCGGACGATAGCTCATTCATGAAGCACGTATACGAAACAGCAAAGCAAATCTTTGGTTTTTTCTTTTGGCTTGATCTTGATCCGGATACATGGGGCCGCGCTACTGCCCCGGTCGCTGAATATTTCCACAAGAAAATGGCAAGTGAATATCCGGAGTTTCGTTGGTGTGACGATGGGAAGTGGAAAGCTCAAGTATATGCAACAACAAAGTATCCTGATTGGTGCAAGGACACTCGAGAAAGAGGGCTTGAGAGAGACCCCGGCATCACAGGTGCGCTGTATTATGGACATTGGACTATTGATACTGACTTTTTTTTTTTAGTAACTCGTGCCGAACGACGTCAAATCAAGTCCGAACAGAACAGCGAACCACCTCGTAAACGAACAAAACACCGCCACCGCAACTCTGAAACTCGAGATGCTTCGAAACACACCCCTTCTGTTCATGGTTCTTCTGACGCGCCTCCAGCTGCTGCTGCTGCTCCTGCTTCCATAACTGAAACCAATCTGACGTCTAACACCACTGAATGGGATATTCAAATTAATCGAACATCAGTGACTTCGAACAACGATGAGGGTGATCTCAGTGCGGGAAGTGGGCCAGTGGTATGAGTTTCATTTATTTCATGTACTGCAGCTGACCCGGCAGTTTCTCGGTCATTCAGGAACAATTAGCGTAAGTCTCCGTGATATTACCCTTTTTTTGTCTACTCACTTTTGCTTAGTCTAGAAAGCCCGAAGACCAGCTCTCACGATACAGAATTATTAGAAGCCCAGGATGTCAACCCCACCATTGCTTCAACATCTGGAACCAAGCCTGGAGACAAAACTACGGCCGAAAACGATGTTGATGTTGCCAAGATAGTGGAGCCTGCAACCAACGCTGCTGAACATTTGGCAACAGCAGCTCCAAAAGCCAAACCTGGTCCCGCTCCAGTCCGAGCTCGGCGTATGGTTTGTTTTGTGTTGTTATCCTCAAATGATACTCGTGAATTCCTTCAATGTACTTTCTAGGTCAACCCGCTGTGAGTACAACTTACATTCCGTTATCCTCTTTTAACAATAGTTTTAGCGCCTCAACAAGGGTTCCTCATACGGTTCCCATTCCCAACAAGTCCGAGTTCAGTACTGCTCCAGCAACAGCCACGAAAGCAGGTAACCGTATAAGACCTCTGGCCAAAGATCTTCCCATGGTACTGGCAGCTGACTGTGCTATCACTGGACGGTATGCATGTTTTTCTCGATATCAATCTATTACTCATTCTCGTCACGTAGAAACCTCTTTGCTGCCGATTACCTGAAAACAAACAGTCCAACAGTCGGCGAATTCACGCAAATTTGGCAGAATCTTTCTAAGGAGCAAGCGAAAGTACGTGCCATACATTTACTTTACTTTCTTTTTTGTTTCATATAATGCTCTTCTAGGTATGGGAATCTCGCGCGCGTGAAGCAAAGAGATCAAGCAAAGACAGTGGCAACGCATCTTTGCCTGCTGCGAGTACCAATCCAGCTAGTGAGACCGAGAAGGAGAACATGGCTGTCGGTTAGTCGATCGTGAGTTTTTCTTGATCTCTGTTGATTCGAAGACGTGTATTCATTCAATGTGAGCTGGGCAGGACAATGCAACATCATACGATAGCATAATTGCAGGTTCAGGGCAAGGGAGGATTGAGGGGTACAAGGAGGGGCGTATATGGCGCAGAGGCACCGAGTTTTCGCATATTTCCATAATTCCCCAGATTGTACCATATTAAGATTTCTCAAATTGACGTTCGTGTCGAAGTTTCCAGAACAACTCAGATTAGCGGCCAAAATCTGAGCAAATTCTGGCAGGTAATCGGGAAGTCAAGATTTTCCCGATTAGTCCCGATTTACCCGGACCGGATTTTGACTGGGGGTTAGGGGTTAAGGGATTACATTGACCTTGCTTTTTATTAAATATTCTTAAATATTCTTAAATATTCCTAAATACTTTTAAATATCTTTAAATACTCTTAAATACTCTGAAATACTTTAGATACTTTCTACTTACTCCGTAGTCAGTCTCTGGTAATCTCAACAAGGTGTAGGTATTTATTGCATTCGTTACGTCTGAGACGGAGGCGGTAACGAATGAAGTATCTTCGTTCGCTGTACTGCATTCATTGTCCGTCTCAGACGTAGATACTTCATTCGTTACCGCCTCCGTCTCAGACGTAACAGTGGCGGTCACCGTAACCGTTGTGGCTCTATCATTGCTTGCATTCGTTACGTCTCAAGTAATTACCACCGTCTCAGACGGTGAGGAACCCAGGTATCATCCTCACTGTACCAGAGCCACACCCGGCTGAGGGGGTTAGGGGTTAAGGGGTTAAGGGATTACATCGATCCTTGCTTTTTATTGAATATTATTAAATATTCTTAAATATTCTTAAATACTTTTAAATACTTTCTACTTACTCCGTAGTACCGTACGGCACTTGACCTGTCGTCAGCTTCGTTGAAACTTCAACATCCCACGTGTTCAGATCCAACCATGTCCGCAACTCCCACTTCCGGTAACAGTAAGTCTTTACGCTGCTCAGAGAACAAATATTGATTCTGTTTTTCTTATAAAGTTTCCGTAAACAGCTTTCCCTCGGAGTGCCAGCGCATTCGTGACGAGGACAGGATGTTGAAGCGACAATCTAATCTGGTGAATGATTTCTACCCCATGATTGTCCACGACACATTCGTTGAAGCTTGGGAAACGACCAACAACACGTTCGTGAAAATTGTTGACGTTCCCGGAACTTTGTCTGGACAAATCTTGCGCTTACGGGCCAATATCCCCCAGCTGAAGACCCACTGTGAAATAAAGGGCGGTATAATTTCTCCTCTACCCTTCAAGGCGAAACCTTCTCCTATCATGGAGGATGCCGAACCCATCGTCCGCCCCATTCATCAATTGCCCCTCGTTACTTTTGACGAGAAACTGCATTTTGCGAAAGAATGCCGCGCCCCCAACGAGGTCGATAACCTTCTTCGAGCGAAAGGGCATCCTAACGTGGTTGAGCTGTTAGGGCAAACGGAAGATGGGAAGCTCGTATTCCCTCGCTATCTACTTCATCCCGAATTTGAATTCTTTGGGGGAACGATTCCCGATCTCAAGCGAGTTTTGCTGCAACTCGCTGATGCTGTTATTTTCCTTCATTCGAAAGGAATTGTTCACCGAGATCTCAACTTACGAAATATCCTCTTCGAACCGGGTCGAAACGTCATTCTCTGTGATCTGGAGTCTCAATATGGCAGTGCCTTCTGCCCCGAAATTGCGCATGCTGTTGAGCAAGGCTGTCCCAATTCAGACTTACCCTACTCTGAAAAGTCTGACGTCTTTTGCTTCGGTACGACAATGGCTGAATTTATCTTGTCCAACAACGTCAGGACGCCTTGGCAGTTCACCGATAACTTTAGGCCTCCTGCGCCCTTTGACCAGATAGTACAGGCTTGCATTAGGCGTGAGGCGGCCCATCGACCCACTATGCAACAAGTCAGAGACATGCTCTTGTCCGTTATGGAATGAACTTCATTGGACAAGCAAGCTCTTCTCGTCCAAGTTTTTCCAGTGAGTGGTTCGACAGTTGATATCGAACCTGACCATATGTTATCTCATACTTCTCGCCACAGGTTTACAAATTATTTCACATCTCTCTTGTTGTATATCTTTTTTGTACACGAATGCACGCATGAATACCTTTGAAAGTTCCGCGCATCCCAGGCCGTCGCTATGATGCTACATAAGTCATTCAGTAACTTCGATAGGATGGCAGTGCCTTAATCCCTACTGCGTAAGCGGCGACTTCATTTTCCCGCCAACCTTGTCGAGAACTGACATCGTGAATAATGCCGTGGGTCACTGTCACTTTCGCGTCTGTTCTAGAGAAAAGCGATGCCATGATCATAGCAAATACGATTATGACTTCTGACTTCTCAAGCTGCAATTGGCGGGTCAAGCTCACGAATGATGCTGATTTTAAAAGTAGATCATTCAACAGAGCAGACCAATAAGTTCTTTGAGTCATGGGTCTGATGATCTTCTAGCCCTTTGAGCCTTAGTACTTGCATTCCCCACGCTACGTGCTGTCTGTATCTTCCGCACAAACCTTGAAGTATGTTCTATTCCGACTACAGACAAATTCTCCCATGTCAGTTCGGAATCACGTTCTGCTGCTGCTGGTTTCCCCTATCTATTACACCTAGTATTTATGCGGCATCGTCTGCTCAGGCCCTATCCACGGGAACTCTTACACAACTCCGATGTCTTACACAACTCCGATGGAACCGACAAATGCATACAACACCCTTGCGACGGTGGACGAAGCAACCCAGATTCTGAACAACGACGGTGCCATCCGTGACGCCGTGCTCACACGCATCGCCTCAGCGTTGTCCGCCACTGCGGGTCTCTGGGGCGTTGTACTTGTGCACCGGCACTGCACGTTGTCCCCTGCTGAACTCATGGTCCATCGAGGCCTCATATGTCAACCGGAAACCATAGCCCAGGCTATGGTATACGGGACCCGGTGGTTATCGGACGGAACCCCGTTTGAGTATTCTGTCGAGGCCAGTGGTCCGTATTTTTTCTTTTCCAGTGAGAATCAACGGCACTGATTTTATAATATTATTGCAGAGCCTCCTCCCCGTGAATTACTAGCCAGTTTTGTGGAGGCCTGTGGGCCGCTACAAAACATATTGGGCCTGTACTATCTCCCCCAGTACGGCACAATCGGCTCACAATCTGTGCTGATGGAGCACTCGGAAGGCCGATCGAACATTTTGGAACTAGTCGACCGTTCCGAGAGTCTGGAGCGATTTATCCAGACCGGTTGGGGTCCACGCACAGAGGGGGGGCTACCGGTAACACTCGGATGCGCGATATATTGCGATACGCTTATGACAAGAGACAGTACGTATCACAAAAATACCGAAACGCACATCTTTCGAAAAGACGAGTAGGACTCGGGTGCCCGCGATTTTTGTAATTATCTACTCCATGTGTATTATTACCACTACGCATAATTTGATTGAAACCGCTTTCGTCGAACCATTTGTCTGACACCGACTATCAAATTGCTTTCGTCTCAGACGACACCGTTGCAGTACAGATGATACTGCGGTGGTGGCCGTCTGAGATGAGACCAAGCAAGTAAAGAGCAAAAATCTCGTTCACTGTACTGTACAGTACGTACAGCATTCATCGTCCATCTCAGACGTAACGGTTAACGGTAACCATTGTGGCTCTATCATTGCTTGCGTTCGGTTACGTCTGTGACGGAAGATGCAATGATTGAGAAGTATCGTCCAAGTACAGTGAGAATGATCTTGCTTTTTATTAAATATTCTTAAATATTCTTAAGTATTTTTAAATATTCTTAAATATCCTTAAATATACTTAAGTATTTTTAAATATTTAAGAATACTCTTAAATACTCTGAAATACTTTAGATACTTTCTACTTACTCCGTAGTCAGTCTCTGGTAATCTCAACAAGGTGTAGGTATTTGTTGCATTCGTTACGTCTGAGACGGAGGCGGTAACGAATGAAGTATCTTCGTTCACTGTACTGCATTCATTGTCCGTCTCAGACGTAGATACTTCATTCGTTACCGCCTCCGTCTCAGACGTAACAGTGACGGTCACCGTAACCGTTGTGGCTCTATCATTGCTTGCATTCGTTACGTCTCAAGTAATTACCGTTACGTCCACCGTCTCAGACGGCGAGGAACCCAGGTATCATCCTCACTGTACCAGAGCCACACCCGGCTGAGGGGGTTGGGGGTTAAGGGGTTAAGGGATTACATCGATCTTGCTTTTTATTAAATATTATTAAATATTATTAAATATTCTTAAATACTTTTAAACACTTTTAAATACTTTCTACTTACTCCATAGTCAGTCTCTCGTAATCTCACCCGTATCCCACCTATATCGCCCCTCAGCTTTCTTCTGGATTTTATCAGAATGCACTTCAAGGGGGTTGCTCTCCGGGTCAACGGTTGTTTGTTGCTGCATTCGTTGCGTCTGAAACGGAAGAATGTAACGCATGAAGTATTTTGTTCACCGTACTGTACAGTCCGTACTGCATTCACCTTCCGTCTGAGACGTAACGGTTACGGTAACCGCTGTGGCTCTCTCCATGAGGATGATACCTGCCATTCGTCGTGATGAATGAAGTATTGTCATTCACGGTACTGTGCCGTACATACTTGCAGTCATCGTCCGTCTCAGACATACCGGGTTGTGGCCTTTGGACGATACTTCATTCGTTATGTCCTGAGATGGAGGACGTAACCAATGCAGTACGTACAAAGTATTTAAAAGTATTTAAGAGTAATTAAGATTATCCAACAATATTTAATAAAAAACCAAGAGCCAAGAAGTTACTGTTAGACTCCGTGTACTGCATTAATCGTCCATGTACAGTAAGGACGATACCTACATTTGTCACGTCTGAGACGGACGATGACGAATGCAGTACAAAATAAAATGTGGAAACTGCATTGGTCGGATGAGTGCAGCATCGAATGAATCTAAGCTTACCGATGAGTGGGGACGGTACTGCATTCGTTACGTCTGAGACGGAGGACATTGTGAATGAAATATTGTCCAAGTGCAGTTCCATAGAACAACGGCTGAGGCTGACGGCTTTCGTCGAACTGTATTTTTCTGACACCGACTATCAAACTGCTTTCGTCTCAGACGACACGGTACAGATGATACTGCGGTGGTGGCCGTCTGAGATGAGAGACCAAGCAAGTGAAGAGCAAAAATCTCGTGGACAGCGTTTCAATGCCGTGACTGGGATTCGAACCCAGACCCCTCAACGCCCATTGGGACATGAATGTGTTACCACCACACCATCACGGCTTACATCTCTCTGCTATTTTTACTTATAGCTCAGCCTACTTTATAAATACAAGAATATCTTCAAAATATCTAAGAGTATTTAAGATTATCTAAGATTATTTAAGGTTATTTAATAACTTTAACAATAGTTTTGCACTCATCTGACGATATGGATATTGATACTGCGCTCGTTGGACAAGTGCAGGGTGCAGTATCAACCGAAGCGTCACGTCGGATAAGTGCAGTATTGTCAACTGTGCACTCGTTTGACGCCCACGAGCGCAGTTGTCGTCAGACGAAAGCAGTTTCCGTCTCAGACGTAACGAGTGAAATATTGTCCAAAGCGGCAGATAATCATTCTCACTGTACTTGGACGATACTTCTCAATCATTACATCTTCCGTCAAAGACGTAACCAAATGCGAGCCACAACGTCTGAGACGGAAGATGTAGTACTGTACAGTGAACGACAATACTTCATTCATTGCGTCTTCCGTCTCAGACGTTGTGGCTCGCATTTGGTTACGTCTTTGACGGAAGATGTAATGATTGAGAAGTATCGTCCAAATGCGAGCCACAACGTCTGAGACGGAAGATGTAGTACTGTACAGTACAGTGAACGACAATACTTCATTCATTGCGTCTTCCGTCTCAGACGTTGTGGCTCGCATTTGGTTACGTCTGTGACGGAAGATGTAGTACTGTACAGTACAGTGAACGACAATACTTCATTCATTGCGTCTTCCGTCTCAGACGTTGTGGCTCGCATTTGGTTACGTCTGTGACGGAAGATGTAGTACTGTACAGTACAGTGAACGACAATACTTCATTCATTGCGTCTTCCGTCTCAGACGTTGTGGCTCGCATTTGGTTACGTCTGTGACGGAAGATGTAATGATTGAGAAGTATCGTCCAAGTACAGTGAGAATGATTATCTGCCGCTTTGGACAATATTTCACTCGTTACGTCTGAGACGGAAACTGCTTTCGTCTGACGACAACTGCGCTCGTGGGCGTCAAACGAGTGCACAGTTGACAATACTGCACTTATCCGACGTGACGCTTCGGTTGATACTGCACCCTGCACTTGTCCAACGAGCGCAGTATCAATATCCATATCGTCAGATGAGTGCAAAACGATTGTTAAAGTTATTAAATAACCTTAAATAATCTTAAATAATCTTAAATACTCTTAGATATTTTGAAGATATTCTTGTATTTATAAAGTAGGCTGAGCGACAATAATGCATCATTGTGTATCTACTGGTAAACATTTTTTTGAATTTTACAGCTGGGATAAGAGTAAATGTTTTTAAATAACCTTAAAGAATCTGAAATACTCTTAGATCATTTGATACTTGGGAAGAAGATATGAGCTGTGAGTGTGTAGTGGTAACACACACATGTTTTAATGAGTGGGCATTGAGAGGCGCGGGTTTGACTTCCAGTCACAGCATTGCAAAGCCGTCCACGAGTTTTTTTCTTAGTCTTCACATTCTCTCTCTCATCTCAGACGGCCATGAATGCAGTATTATCTGTACTGCAAACCCGACGAAAGCAGTTTGATACTCAGCGTCAGACGAAAGCAATCAGCCTCAGCCGTTGTCGTCTTGGACAGAGGCGAAAGCAGTTATACTCAGCGTCAGACGAAAGCAATCAGCCTCAGCCGTTGTTGTCTTGGACGGAGGCGAAAGCAGTCAGCCTTAGCCGTTGTTGTCTTGGACGGAGGCGAAAGCAGTCAGCCTTAGCCGTTGTTGTCTTGGAGGGAGGCGAAAGCAGTCAGCCTCAGCCGTTGTTGTCTTGGACGGAGTCTCAGACACTAATGCACAAAACAGGCTGACCTGTCATTAGAAAGTAACATACACATCCTTCAATGAGTGGGTTTGATGCGAGTTTTTTTCTTAGTCTGCACATTCTTTCTCCCATCTCAAACGGCCATGAAGTACTTGTGTGTTCTCTAAGACGATACCTGTACAGTGCACTACAGTACTGCTCTTCCAAACTCCAAACTGCTTTCCTGTTCCCTGCTATCCCTGACCAACCCTATCTTCCACATCCCATCCCTACTCTCACCCCTACCCTACCTTCTTCCTGCGAACCCTACGTTCCCTATCCCATCCCTACTCTCACCCCTACCCTACCTTCCGCATCTCATCCCTACTCTCACCCCTACCCTACCTTCCGCATCTCATCCCTACTCTCACCCCTACCCTACCTTCCGCATCTCATCCCTACTCTCACCCCTACCCTACCTTCCGCATCTCATCCCTACTCTCACCCCTACCCTAATTTCCATTTTTTTGGACCCTAATCCAGACCCTACAAGCCCCAATAACCCCTAAGGGTTGGAATTGTTCACCTGGTCATGTGATTTGAATCAAAATTGAGCTATCAGCAAAGGGTTTTACTGTCCCAAGGGACTGAAACCCAATTTCAAGCCACAGGAGCAGAATCTAATCACGTGACTTCTAGTGGCTAAATTCTACAGGACCCCAGCAAAAATAGGGTTGGAATTGTTCACCTAGTCATGTGATTTGAATCAAAATTGAGCTATCAGCAAAGGGTTTTACTGTCCCAAGGGACTGAAAACCAAATCAGGCACAGGATGGGAACAGGGTCACATGACCCTTAGTGGTAAAATTCTAGTGAAGAGGAACATGCAGAGGAGTGGAATTGCCCCCCTAATCATGTGATTTGGATCCAAATTGAGCTATCAGCAAAGGATTCAAGGGGGGGGGAGGAGATCGAAGGACATCCTACCGTGATAGGTGCTAGCGCTCGGCCGAGCCATGAGTCCGCGAAGTCAACGACTTTTAAGTGGAAGGCCCGAACTTCCTCTGCATCGGGCTGCACAAACCTCTGATTCAGATCTTGTGCTGGAATTGCCTTTGCAAGACAAATTCCGTATTCGTCTACGATGCCCATCAGAAAACGCTACATCCCCCACAGGACGAGAATTGACTCACAAACTTGGCCCTCTTCGCCGAAGTCGATCGGAAACTCCTTATCCATTCGGCGTCCCAGCAAGCCCATGACAAAGCCAAGCATCATTTGCACCCAGTCTTGCTTCTGCGCGTTTTCGCTTAACCGGGCCCACCGAGATTGAATTTTAGCGGCTGCGTCATCGGCCTCCACATCTATTGGCTCCGCGCGTATCTTCGCGTCCTCCGCCGAAGTTGTGAGCCATTCCAGGCACACCTTTACTTCTTTCAGACTCAACAACGCGCTCTGGGCCTTCTTCACCGTTAAGTGGTTCGGAAGGCGAAATTGCCACAGCTCCGCGCCGAGCTTCGCCATTACCGCTTTCAGATGTTTATCGCGTCTCTTATCGAGCCGCGTCCGCTGCTTGGCTCTCGCATCAAGTATAGCCGCCAACATCGCGTGCCACCAGTCGATAAGGTCGGGGTCGATGTACTCGAAAGCACACCCCAGGATTCGTGGGACCAGGTAGCTGAGGTAGCCATCCCAGTGCATCGGCGAAACAAAGCCTTTTGTAACTTGTTTGCCGTCTGGCCCTGTTTGCACGACTTGTGCGCAGACATAGGGCGTGCAATACATTGCCCGGATTGATTTACCATCGTCCTCAAGCGCGGATTCAATCTGCATGAGGATGTTGGAGGGCGAGGAATTTTCACAATGCAGGGAGACTTACATCATCATTCAAACAAGAGTCCCACTTCCCCGTTTTTGCGAGGAGCGCAACGTCCTCGAGGCCGTTTCCCTTCCATTTGAACTTGTTCACGGCTGTCACGGTTGACAACGTGGACATGTTTTTCAAAGCAGAATGGAGGGCGTTCCATCGCGTTCCCCATTCGTCTGCGAACTCCGGAGGACACTGTTGCTCCCAGAGGGGCAATGCACGCATGTGCCTCCATCGTGCAAGAAGAGTCGGCTCCACGTCTTTCACTTCCTCATCAACGACGACTTGCTGAATCGTGACGGCTTGCGGATATCGGAACGCGAGACGGTAGAGGTGCGATAACTTGCGGCTCGCTTGGCCCGCAGATTGGGCCGTGTCAGCCTCAGTAAGTTGCGTCGGATCCTCGACCTCTTTCCCTTTTCCTTTCGACGAGGCGCTTTGGCGAGGCATAAAAAGACGGCTAGAAATCTACGCCGTTCACTTACATGCACACTTGGGGAGAGGTACATGCTACACGTACCGGTTGTTGGTGGGTGCTTATGTTTCGGTACGACGTTCACTGAGACTTAGAGCGCAGAGACCACGTAGGTTTTATAGGCGCAGGTATTTTTACTAGATCGTAGGGATCGTAGTGATGCTAGTAAGACGACTATCTATGAGGGGCCGCAGAGAGAGAGATGGTGGTGGTACAAGATCAAGAGACGAATAAGCGCCTTGAACAAACAATGGTAATTTACGAGTCCTATACAGTTCGTTCCCACGGGTCCAAATCTCAGTGGCTTCTCTGACCTCTGCCAGTCCCCAGCGTGGATTCTACGCCGCCCATGTTTCATACCTTTGGCTTGCTCCAGCTGTACACAGTGGTGTGCCCCAACGAAAGGTTGACCGTACACCGCTTCCCTTTACATGCGACACATTTGGAGTTATCCAAATGTGACGCATGTAGAGCCGGCGTAGATTCCACGCCGCACGCAGACTCCTGACTTTTGACGTGTATATTACTTTCCTCAATATTGTATTTTACAGCTGCGATAAAGATAATATGAGGCATGTAGAACCGGCGCAGATTCCACGCCGCATCGTTTCACAAGCTTTTCCGGCTCACGCTTCACAAAGGAGGCTGAATTTTCACGTGTATAACATTTTCCTCAACAGTGTACTTTACCGCTGTGATAGGGATAGTGTGAGGCATGTAGAATCGGCGCAGATTCGAAGCCGCAGTGTTTCACAAGCTTTTCCCGCTGACGCCGCACGCAGAGTTCTCAATTTTCACGTGTATCATATTTTCCTCAACATCGTATTTTGCAGCTGCGATAAGGATAATGTGATCCATGTAGAACCGGCGTAGATTCCACGCCGCATTGTTTTACAAGCTTTTCCAGCTCACGCTGCACGCACTCTGCTGACTTTTTACGTGGGTCTGTGGGAAAAGGCTACTTGCCTGACGGCGTAGATTCCACGCTGCGTCGAAGTGCGGTTCACATATCACTGTAGCTGCGATGTTTGTCGTCAGCTGCTGTTCTTACTTGTCCAATCTAATCTACATGTGTATGTATTTTATGTTTGCTCACGGGTAACAGGATGAGCAGGTTGACTTTACGTGTTACGAGGTGAAGGCTGCATGTCTGACACGCGCTCCGTCCTAATTGAGCAACACAGCCACCATTCAAGACAACCCCTACCCATCCCCTGCGCTCGTTTTTTTCCTTCTAATAACCCCCCCGCTTCGGAACATATCGTTATCTAGGTTTGTATATATCCGGACATTTGACTAATCTTTGCCACACACGTAGCCAATGCCCAAGCGTTAATTAATCACGTTCACGTGTCTTCCAACACGTTCATGAGAATAAGTATTACTAACGGCGTATTTTTGCTTACAGATTATCCGAAAGGACTTCCGCTCTGTTCCTACAGAACGAAAGGTCTCGGAAACACACGGAAAAAGCCCTGATGAGCCCTCGTATAAAGGCGAAACAGGAAGGGAAGTTGAAGATCAACATCCCCTGTTGGCTGTCCCGTCTACTGGTTCTCTCGAACCCATTTCTCATCGTCGCTTCGCTCCGATTTCGAAATAGTTTCTCGTTCACCCCCCCTACCTTCCGCATCCCATCCCTACTCTCACCCCTACCCTACCTTCTTCCTGCGAACCCTACCTTCCGCATCCCATCCCTACTCCCACCCCTACCCTATCTTCTTCCTGCGAACCCTACGCTCCCTATCCCATCCCTACTCTCACCCCTACTCTCATCCCTACTCTCACCCCTACCCTAATTTCGATTTTTTTGGACCCTAATCCAGACCCTACAAGCCCCAATAGCCCTCGTATAAAGGCGAAACAGGAAGGGAAGTTGAAGATCAACATCCCCTGTTGGCTGTCCCGTCTACTGGTTCTCTCGAACCCATTTCTCGTTCACCCCCCCTAACCCTAAGATGATTGAGCCAAACTTCTGAGATCCTGACTGACTGTGAAAGATCCTGGAGTGGATGGGAAAGGTATTAAGAAGCAAGAGCATACTAATATATCCCATTGGACTGGATGGAGAAGGGGGTAGAGATATTAAGAGCTTATAGTACCTTAATATCATGAAACGTACCCAATAACCGCTGCCGGGCCCAAATGCTACAAAAGGGTGCTTTTTAGACCTAAAATTATGAAAGTTGGGCTGTTTCAACACATATTTGAATGGTTATTGGACCCAATAACCGCTGCCAGATAGATAGTCGGTCCATATGATATCGGTTGAACATCAAGGGGTTCTCTCCCCCCCCCTTTCTCTCAACGGTGTCGAACGCAAAGCACGAACACGAACACAATCCCAGCACTCATGGCAGCCAACCGGAGAAAAAAGCGATGACCGGCAAGCGAAAGAAAAGATTGATCAGTCAATGATTTCCTCCGTCGTCATCCACGTAGAAATAGGGAAAACGGAGGCATGAAAGGAGTCGAAGAGTGAAAAAAAACAAAAGACAGAAAGACCTACGGCTAAATCCCATCCTGATCGCGCTATTGTTGTTGCATGTTACGCAGTGGACAGGAAAGACTTGGGGAATCCCTAACTAACCGAGATCCAGAGAATCCTATACGACGTCAACGGGAAGTCAAGCAGAGCAAAATCACAAATGAGGAAAAGGAAAACAGAAATACCACACCAGTGAGAACGAGTGCGGCTTCGATGGTTCATACACGTCCACAAGTCCATAATCGAAAAAATGGAGATTCAACAAATGATTATCCAATACACAAAAAGCGCGTGCGCGTTGTAGTACCGATAAACTCAAACCAGCAGAGAGAAAGAAAAAGATTTGATAAAATAAAATAAAAGATGAAGCAAGGTATATTCATTCTCCGTGTATATTATAACTTAGGAGAAGGACCAGGTGACTTGAACGGTAACGTTTAGCACTGAGAACTAGGCAAAAGGGGAGGAAGGAACTCACTGCCGATGAGACCAGCATCCAAACTAGCAAGTTGTTGAAAGGCTCCAAGGGACATATCAATGCTCTGGGCATTATTGCAGGTGGGGCACTCATCAGCGACAATACCAGTGACAGTCTAGCATTCGAAAGCATGTGAGAATATGTTTTTAACAACGGAATAAAACGAGAGACGCTGACCTTTCCATTAGCGACGTTGGTGATAGTAACCGACTTTCCGCAAAGGCCTTGGTTGTAGATGGCAGAGTCCATGGCAAAGACAGAGTCGCTGTCGCTGTGAACCGTTCCACATGCACCCGCAACGCCGTTCTGGTAGAAGAAAGTTCCACTGTATTAAAATAGAATTTCAGTCTGATATTCAAGCTTAGAAGAAGGCGATACACGTACTATCCACCAGTGGTAACTTGACCTCCTCCATCAGAAGAAGCCGGTTTTGTGGGCTCTGGAGTAGGAGTAGGAGATGGGGCCGGAGTATCCGAGGGAGTAGGAGTCCAGGTATCTTCAGTGGAAGTCTGGGTGTCGTCGGAGCTGGTCGGGGTCTCAGTGGGAGTCGTAGAGTGCGGAGTGTGAGTGGACGAAGACGAAGTGCTGGTTGGCGTGGCAGTCGCGAGACTGGCGCTGATGGAAGACAGGAAAGCAGCATGTTGCGGAGCCTGGCAGCGACGCTGAGGAGGAGTGCTTCGGTTCAGGTGGATGTTTCGGTGCCGGGGAAGAATATCATGATGGGCAGAGGCAGTGACGGCGGTCAAAGCAGACAGCGCCAGAGTAATCGTGGTCAAGCTGAGGGCGAACATCGTTGGCTGTAAAAAAGAGAGTGGTAGCTTTTTGTGCGAGCGAGGGAAGAGGTAACGGTCAGAGAACGGAGTGTTCGAGGGCAACCTTGTGTGTGTATGGGTAAAAGAAAAAAGAACGCCGAAGGGGCTAAACAATTACAGTGACAAATGTGACCGTGACGGCTGTCATGCAACCACTACAATTGTTCGGGAACAACTGCCCGCTCACACCTGTTCATCTGTCGGGTTCACGCAAGCATCTCAACTGAATCTACGATGTTCACTGATATTTCTTTTAAGAATTTCTCTGCGTTAAACTGCAGCCTCGACCTCAGTTGGACCGCCTCTTGGTGGACGCCCTCTCGTCTCGCTTTCACCCTTCACCCCCCAGGCACAACTTGAACGGCGTTCAGGCCCCGCGTCCCCCACGCCAGAGCAGCGCCCAGGAGATCATTGGTAATCTTGTCAAATGATCGACTGCTTTTTTATCCTGCTGTCCCCCCTTAGCCTGGATCGTAAACGTAGATCGTAGAGGAGATACCTTCATTTGCGTCAAATAGAGGAATTAGAAAAATCGGGTCTGTGTGTGGGAATTATAGAACTACGCACCATCTCTGTTTCACCCTGCCATGATATATCTCGACATCGAAATGATCCAACTCTCCGCACCTTTACTCGAACGATATCTCAGATATTTCAACACGTCACAAAGTCTGAGCGTCCCGTAGAGCGTTAGTTTGATGCGGAGAAAAAAAATCGCCTCTGTGCTGTGGAAGAAAATCGTGAAGCAAGACTTTGTCACTGAATACAACGCGGCGGGGCCCTCGGTGACGGTCTTGTCGACTAAACCTTGAGATCGCTATCGTCCAACTCTCCGACAACAGTCTTGTTACAGGGGATATTGGTATCTGTCGGTAGACTCTAACAGTGCTCAAGTTGGTTAGTAACCACGAAAAAGAACTCAGAAAAAACCGTACCATTCTACTCTCCGAAATCTTCTACATCTCCTTCCCCAGTTTCCTCGATTCCAACCCGACACGTTTGAATCTGTAACTGTGCACATGGACATGAGATCGAACTCCGACGACGTTATCAATGCGTAATGATACGAGGAGCCTACTGTACCTGTTAACAATACTTCAACATCGGCCCAACTCTCGGACTATACCCTTTTGCAGTACGAGTGTAACTCTTGGGATCTGGAATATCGCTGAGTCTCTACGAGAGCTATCGTCAACATTGCTGGAGTGTAGAGTCATTCAGAAAAAAAACATGCTCTCTACCTCTTTCTTAACGTCCAATCCATCGCCCTTTGGAATATGAAGACATTTGTGAGGGGGTCACAAACGGACGTGAAGTCTATCGATTTGACCGTGACAATATTATTAGTGAACAACGAGGAGGTAGATGCTTGAAAGAGACAAGGAAAACGGACCTATGTTGTACGGAATCGCTGCGCTATATATGGGGCTTTTTTATTCATTATTCTAGCTTTTCCGCCGTTTGAGAATAAAGTCGAGATTGGAGCGCGGATGAATATGCCTGCAAATACTATGTAGAAGAGGACTTACTTCATTCGCTGCATGAGTTATTCTCAAGCATAGTCGATGATCATACTAAAATGCCTAAAATTGTGGATAGTTAGTCGGTAATTGAGCCAACGAAAGAGCATGAGCACGTCGGATATCGATCTAATTACCTTTGAATTCTCTGCGTAACTCAATGATCAAAGTAAAAAGCTTTCGAACACGCGCCGGTAAGTGATAGCGGGGCGTAGAAGAATATCGGAGAAAAGCGACGGTACTCCAGCCGCACCCAACCATACCCATCGATTGAGTTCACGCTCGATCCGGGTCATACGGAGACTCGGTTGTGTTCGTTGCGGCCTGTAGAGCAACGCCGCTCTGACATAGCCTGTCGTCCCCCCTACTCTCCGGCTATACTTAATCCTGGCAGAAGCCGCTGACACTTTGACATTCCGAATGCGGGGACCACACACCGTTTACTGACCAACCCGGAAGAGAAACATGAAGAAAGTAGGATTCAAGAGTTTATTGAGGCCTCTTTTTCTCTTTGTTGGCTGTGTTCGATTGTAAGGCGCTGAATGGCCAGAGCTCGACTGGAAGCGGTTTTAATCAAAAACCGCTGTCACGGAACCTGCCGGCCCGGGTCCAATGTGGGAAACGGCGGCCAAACGTCACTTTTTCACTGAACAACCACCACGACGTCGAGCTCGCTCCTTCCTTTCGACGAGCTCTGACGATTTTTTAGGCCTTCAACGTCGTCTCCAACGATGGCCTCACATCATACTACCCAAGCCACAGCTTCTGGAGACCTGCTGGACCTTGTTTCCTCGTCTGGAGCCGCGACAATTTACCCTACTCCAGACTCCATTCTCGCTGTGCTCCAATCCCGCTTTCGGGCAGATTTACCTTATACTAGAGCAGGAGCTTCCAACTTGATTGTCGTAAACCCGTTCAAAACCCTCGCAAGTGTCGGAAATGCCAGCGCAAAAGAATACGAGGAGAGATGCTACAAGGATACGAATCAGGGAGTTGGGGCAGATAGACCGAAGGAATTACAGCCGCACGTTTATGAATTTGCGGCTAGGATGTACCTCCTTATGAGGCGGAGAAAGGAAAGCCAGATTGTCATCGCTAGGTACGGCCAATTAAACAAAATTCTTTCGAGTAAAAAAAGGTCTCACCAATCTTTACATAGAGGTCTCACAGGCTCGGGGAAAACCTCGACGCTACGCCTTTTGACGAACCAGCTACTTCGTCTGTCTTCTCACTCGTCTAAGGAGTCGAAGATGTCGGAGCAAATCACCGCTCTGCACCTCGTCCTCGACTCATTTGGGAACACCAAGATGCTTCTCAATCCCAACGCCTCTCGTCATTCCCGGTATCTCCAACTTCATTTCACGGATCGGGGGCGTATCAGTGGAGCCAAGGCTTTGACCTATGCTCTCGACAAGAGTCGGCTAGGGCCCAGACTCGGTCATGAAGAGCGTAGTTTCCACGTCTTCTATCAAGTCATCGCGGGTTGCACTTCGCAGGAAAGGGATATGTGGGGCGTCGAGGATCTCTCGGACTACACCCTCCTTGCTTCCAGTGGCACCTACCGTCTCCCAGCCGGCCCCTTCAGTGACGATAGCATAGCCATGGGCGATCTCCGAGCCGCAATGCGCACCTTGGGTTTCAAGCCGAAAGTCCAGTTCGCCATCTTCCAGCTCGTCATCACCATCCTTCTCCTCGGAAACCTCGAATTCGGCGAAGGAGACTTTCACGACGTTTCCGCCTACATTTCCAATATTCCTGTACTCGACCAGGTCGCGCGAATGCTCGGAGTCAGCAGCGAAGATTTTTCGCAAGCTCTGACGAACAAGACCAGCTATGTCAAGAAGGAATTGTACACCGTTCTTCTCAGCTCTGAACAGGCAGCCAAACAACGAGATAGCCTCGTACGCGACTTGTATGCTATCTTGTTCGCTTTCGTCGTCGAAACCGCCAACCACAAGTTAGCTGGTGCTCCCTCCACTTCCCCCGCGTCTCAGATCATCATTCTCGATCAGCCTGGTTTCCAATCCCGTGGCTCCTCCGGTACCAACTCGATGGCGCTTTCTGGCGCTCAACCGTTGGTCTCCGCGTACGGCCAGAACACCTTTGACGAGTTCATCATCAATTTCCAGGACGAAATGCTCCAGTCATTCTACATTCGCCACACATTCGAGGACGATGTAGGTTACAACGCCTTGCTCGCCTCCGATGGAGTCTCTCTCCCCGCCATCTCCACTGCCGACAATTCAGCTTGCATTGAAATGCTCAAAGGCGGACTTGTGGACAAGAAGCAGAGGAAACCTCTGGGCATGCTGGGTGTTATGGGAAAGGCCAGTGCTGCTATGAAACAGGGTAAAGGCGACAACTCTCGTCGCGACACCGATTTGGCAGAGGACATCAAAGCTAAAGTCGGCGTTCACGCCTCCTTTTCTCCCAGTCCTTTCACCATCAATCACTACGAGGGTGGCGTCACTTATACTCTTGACTCTTTCGTCGAAAAGGACACGGATCTTCTTGATCCGTCCTTCGTCTCCCTTTTCCGCACTTCGTCCGACCCGTTCATCGCCAAGCTCTTCTCAGGGCCAGGTGTAGCCGCGGAGAAACACTGGCAAGACGATTCGATCGTTGTTCAGGCCCAAGTGTCTAGCCGGCCCCTCCGCACCCTCACACCTCTCGTCGAAGGCGACGTTGACACTTCCGAAGATGGTGGTGCACTTGACCGTCAAAAGACCTATCCTGTCACCACCCAGATCTCCTCCACGCTCTCCACTATCTTTTCCTCTCTCTCTCAAGCCCTTTCTACATCCCGAGCTCACCTGTGGACAGTGTCATGTCTCCGCCCGAACGACTCCCTCTCACCCAACTCTTTCGACAAGCGCCGTATGCGCTCTCAGATAAAGTCTCTCTTACTGGCCGATATTGCATCGCGAAAACAATCCCCTGCTGATTTCCTTGTTGATCTTGGCGTCGAGGAATTTTGTGATCGATATGTTCAGCGAATGCAGGGGAGTCTTTCGGAACGAATCACGCAGTGTGCGAGAGCCAATGGATGGCAAGAAGGAGAAGACTTCATTGTTGGGAAGGAGCGAATCTGGCTGGGGTATAGTGCTTGGAAGTGTGTCGAGGATGGTGTACGAGCTGGGGAAAAGGAAGCTCGGAGGGCGTTGGAAGGTATGGGAATGGAACGTGAACCGGATTCGGACGAAGAGAGGGTATATGATGATGCTGGACCCGATGATGGGACGGAGTACACGCATGGTACTGGAGAGGGTGGGTATGCCTATGGTGGTGTTTCGAGTCGTGGGTTGGACGATGAAGTCTTGGAGACTGCTCAAAGCGGAGGTACCTATCAAAACCACGCTCGTGGCGTGTCTGGCGGTACAGGCTACAATGCCCTTCCGATACCTCAAGGAAATGACGGTCTCCCTTCTCCTACTGTCCCTGCTCACCCTCATGGCGGTCACGACAACAGCGCTTGGGGATCCGAATGGGAATCTAAGAACGCAGAAAATCCTTTTGCTTCTGCTGTCACTCTCCCTCGAGACCCGTCCACCACTCCCAAAGATGAATCATCCGGGCTTATCGTCAACTCGGCTCCCCACCCGTCTTCAGTCGAAGAAGTCCCTTCTACGCGTATTCGGCGATTCTGGCTGTGGACCGTATGGGCATGTACGTTCTTTATCCCTACCTTCCTCCTCCGTCACGTCGGACGCATGAAACGTCCCGATGTCCGTCTTGCCTGGCGCGAAAAAGTAACGATCTTTATTCTCATCTTTTTTTTCAACGGTATCGTCATCTTCTACGTCGTCATCTTCGGTCGCATCATCTGTCCAGACTACGACGATGCCTGGACAACAAGCGAAGTTGGTACGCACACTGCCTCGAATGATTACTACGTCGCTATCCAGGGCAAGGTCTACGATGTCTCGAACTTTGTTCATGGCCAGCACAGTGATATTACCGGATTGGATAGTAATACTGATGATGTTTTGGATGCGCTTGCGGGACAGGACTTGACGGGTTATTTCCCTGTACCACTCGTGCTTGGATGTGGGCCACTGGTCGTTGCGACGAGTGGGAGCTCGGATATAGCCAGCCAGATGCAGTTGACGTTCAAGAACTTCTCAGCGACTGAGCCGACCGCATCTCATAAAAGTGGTCAGGTAAGGAGTCCCCGCTTTTTTTATCACTTTCTTCGCTATTCGATACTGATTGCTTTCATGGGTAGTTTGCTCAGTCAACGGAGTCAAAACTGCACAACTCGGATTGGTACACTTCGCTCTTCTTGCCCAAGATTAACCAATACCACAAAGGTGTACTGGTGCATGATTGGACGGAAATACAGGGTTCTGCGCAGGATTCTTCTATTGAAAAGTGAGTATACCTAACGTCCGATTTTTTCTCTCTTTGATCTATGACACTAATGGCTAATGCTCATAGAATCTGGGGTGTCTATCACAATTCGCTCTATGATCTGACGGACTATTTCAACACGCAAACCATCAATGAGAATAACGATGCATACAAGTTTATCGATTCCACTGTCGAAGACGTCTTCAAAGAACAGTCTGGTCAAGATATCACTAAACCTTTGGATGCCGCCCTAGCCAAGTTGAACTCTACGTATCAGTGAGCTTTAGTTTCGTATTAATGCGATCTTTACCAATACTCATCTCCTTTCAGTCAACAAAATCTTGATTGTCTCAATAACGTCTTCTACGCGGGTGAAACCGACTACCGCAAGGCAGCTAGATGCCAAGCTCCGAACATCACCTTGATCGTCGTCAGTGCCATTCTCATGAGCACTATGGTTCTGAAATGTAAGTGTCATGTCCTCTGTTTGAATCTTCCAATCTAATCCTTCCGTAGTCCTCTCGGCTCTTCAGCTTGCTCCAAAACGTACCCCTGAGCTGCAAGACAAGTTCATTTTGTGCCAAGTCCCTTGTTATACAGAGGGTGAAGACTCCCTTCGACGTACCATCGACACCCTCGCAGCTCTCAACTATGACGATAAGCGCAAGTTGATCTTCATCATTTGCGATGGTAATATCACCGGTAGTGGTAAGTTTGTCCTTGCCTTCTTCTTCTAGACGTGATCGAGCCGCGCTGATCCTTAATACTATCTTGTAGGGAACGACCGTACTACTCCTCGTATCGTCTTGGACATACTCGGAGTTGATCCCGCTCTGAACCCAGAACCGCTCATGTTTAAGAGTGTCGGTGAAGGTGCTAGGGCGTTGAACTATGGCAAGGTTTATTCGGGGCTGTATGAGTTTGAAGGACACGTTGTCCCGTGAGTGATCATTCTTTTATCTTTGTCGTGTGCAGCCCCCTCATTCCCGTGCCTACTCAATCCAGATACATGGTCGTTGTCAAAGTCGGAAAACCCACCGAGCGATCCAAACCTGGTAACAGAGGAAAGCGAGATTCTCAAATTCTGCTTATGCACTACCTCAATCGAGTCCATTTCGACGCTCCGATGAACCCGCTGGAACTGGAGCTGTATCATCAAATGAGGAACGTGATTGGTATCGACCCAGCATTCTACGAGTACATCTTTACTGTGGACGCCGATACGGTAAGCCCTCCCTCTTTGATCTTATTACCATTTCAATGTATATACCCTTGGTAGACCGTCACTCCGGATTCCCTCAATCGTTTGGTTGCTACCGCCGCGATTGACTCGAACATTATCGGTATCTGTGGCGAAACGAAAGTCGCAAACGAGGACACTTCCTGGTGGACGATGATTCAGGTCTACGAATATTACATCTCGCATCATCTCACCAAGGCTTTCGAATCCCTGTTCGGTTCCGTGACCTGTCTTCCTGGATGTTTCTCCCTTTACCGAATTCGTACCGCCGATAAAGGTCGTCCTATCATCATCTCCAACCGAGTCATTGATGAATACGCCGAGCCGAACGTGGATACGCTGCACAAAAAGAATCTCTTTTCCCTGGGAGAAGATCGTTTCCTTACCACGTTACTCATGAAACATTTCCCCAACTTCAAGACCAAATTCAATCCAGACGCCGTCGCTCACACTGTCGCCCCGGATAGTACTAGGGTCCTCTTTTCGCAACGTCGTCGTTGGATCAACTCGACTGTGCACAATCTCTGCGAGCTGGTCCTCCTTCCGGAATTGATTGGTTTCTGTTGTTTCTCAATGAGAGTCTTTGTGTTTATTGATTTACTCAGTACCATCGTAAGTCGCCGCTTCGTTGTTCACTTTCATTGTCTTTACTCGCCGCGTTTCCAATATACAGATTTTACCAGCAACTGTCGTTTATGTGCGTCTTTCAGTTTTTATGTCTCCGCAGTTTCTTACGGAGATTTGTATAGCTCTTCTATCTCATTATTGCGGTCGCTATCGGAAAATCCCCCTTCCCGCTCATTGCTGTCATTATGATTGCTGCTGGTTACGGATTGCAAGCGTTGATCTTCATCCTGAAGCGAGAGTTTATGCTCGTTGGATGGATGGTTGTATATCTCATCTCGTGAGTGCCTTTAGTTTACCCACCGTATCTTATTTTCATATCGTATGCAGATATCCGGTCTACTCCTTCTTCTTACCTATATACTCTTTCTGGTGTATGGACGAATTCGGTTGGGGTAACACCCGTTTGGTCATTGGCGAAGGCAGAGACAAGAAGGTTATCGTCAACGACGACGACAAGTTCAATGAGTCGATGATCCCTCTCAAGAAATTTAGCGGTACGTTTCCTTGTCATTTTCATCGTCGTCGCACCTGGACTCATGAAGCGCAGAGTACGAAGCCGAGGCATTCGAAACGGGCTCTCGCCACTCCGACGAGACGGGGTACAGTAAATCTCGCTCCCAGGCTCGTCAACCCATATCGCGTTCTGGATCTCCGTACAACTATCAACAAGGCTCTCAAGCTGGCGACTACTACCGGGACACAAACGCGATGAACCGATCCAACCCTGCGATGGCGAGTCAACAGTCCCTCAGCAACATCTCTCACCATGGTCCCGTTCAGCAGTTCGCGCCTCAGCTTCCTTTCATGCCCTTCAGTGGAGGACCGGGCAGTGCTGCTGCTTCCGACTACGGTGGACATAATATGCATATGGGTGCTGCAGCAATGCCGATGGGATATCAAGGGACTGGCAGCATGTATGGAATGCCAATGGGTATGGGTATGGGTATGGGCATGAATCCGATGGTATCTCCCATGATGACTGGTATGATGACTGGTGGAAGCTTTGGCAAAGCCGGATCGCAATCTGGTGCGTTCGCTCCGCCAACAATGCCTGCAGTAAACCAGGACATGCGGCCAATGTCGTCGTTCTCCCTCGCGACAACGGCGAATCCATTTGCGTCTACAGGCCCAAGTCAAAATCCCAACCCATCAGATGATGAACTTTTCAGTGCCCTAAGAAGTTATCTGGGCACTCAAGATTTGATGACCGTCACCAAGAAGTGCGTTGGCCGCTATTTGTATCTTGATGCTTTCTGATTGCTTCTTTGCTGGTAGAACCGCTCGTGAAGCTATGGCCGCCAAGTTCCCGAAAGCGGACCTCACATCACGCAAAGACTTTTTAAATAAGTCGATAGATTCTATACTAGCAGAGTAAACAATGGACTTACCCTCTCTTTCGTGCATCTCGTTTCGTTCCTCGCTCTCTTTGTTTTGGACTTGTCAGGATATTACAGTTTACAGTACTCTATATTACTTGCTCGTGTCACGCACTTCCCTTTAGTGTTTGATTTTTCTTCGTTTCCCAACTTGCTCGAGCATATGCATATCATATCATCAATGGACTCATTAGTCTTTCTTCATGTGTAACACGACGGACGATCTGAGCTTGTTTCTTTTTGTGTACAGTTCCTGGGACAGTTTGATCGACCAAGCTTCTCTGCTGACGAAAAACTCAATCCGGCGGTACTTGCAAAATTGAATATGGTACCTCGTACGAAAATCTCCATTGCCCTACTGACATGAATAGCATATCTGATCGCGGAAGTGAACTCTCCGACAACACTCAACCATTTTCAACTTCCAAACGCTCCACCCCGTGGCATTCGCGCAACTAATTCTTTACGACTTTACAGCCTTTTCCCCCCTGCTACATGAGGTTCTCATTCGTGACTAACCTGCGTATCAGACATTGCTCTGACATTACGACTGCTTCAAGTTCTATCTGACTTTATGATATCAATCATCAGTCGATGAGGACGATTTAATAGTGCCTGAAGATTGCCGACCCCGTCAGTGGCAGTACACTGTACCAGCAAGCAGGACAAAGCACGTCCAACAAAGAGGCTGGTTTTTAGCTGGAATACGAGCAAGTAGGCAAAGTTGGTTCAAGAAAACTAACAAAAATGCGCTCTAAACTCAAGGCACATACGATTAGCGCTTTGGAAATTAAGCGCTCACCAGAGGCTATCGCCTTGCTTGTGACGTTCATCATGCATAGCAAGCATCATTCTCCTCCCGGTATAGTACATCGACGATCCCGGGATATTAGAGCATTCTTCTACCATGAAGGTATTCAAAAACTCTGTGTCCTACCACGCGCTTTGAAGAGCATGTTTCTCACCTAAAGACGGAGGATTTACAACCCGAGAAAGCAATTAGCTCAAATGCGGATGACTTCCCTTTCGAAATGTGGACGGGTTATCAGTATTCCTTGTCCATAAGCTCTCAGTGATCAGTTTGACGATAGACGTTTTTTTTTTTTTTGCTCGCTGCAGCCTGCAATGGATTCGCGTCTTGAAGAAATTTCCAGGACGGCACAATCGCAGAAGATGAGGTAGGTACATAGTTTACAAAACTGATGAAGAGTCAGGAAAACTAGATCATCAAGCCCTGACCTAACGAGCTGTCTCTTAATGAGAGAAAAGGCATCGCCTATCCAAAAATTCAACTGATATATGTTTCAAGTGAAGACGGTGGAGTCCCTTTCAAGCAGTGTTTAATTGTCTAAATTTCCAAGCTATCTTTCAGAATCGCGGAAAGCTCAGTCTGCCATCGGAGAGCATTCAAAGTCCTCGTACGACTATATGTTCACCGAGGGCTCAAAATATCCGAAGTGAGGGCTTTCTCAATGTTCCTGGAAACCTTTCGAATGTGTTATTGGGCAGAGCAAGAGCTGTCAAAATCGATGCATTCCTATCCTTCAAAGACCAACAGACTGCCTTGTGCGATCGCTTGAAGTTTTTACCTTACTCATCAAATGGGGCATGATACTATACGTCGTTTTGACTTGTACGTGGCAATCGATTCTTTAAATTTATTCTTCTGATGCTTCGAAGATTTCACATCTACTAGGAAACCGCTAATCTTAATATGTCTGACGAGTAGCTCCCAGTGTGATTTTTGGTATCTTATTCCCCCGCCATAATCTCAACCGCTTCACACTTTCTTCCTCTGGAAGGCAACGGAGTATAAAATTAAAATCGCATATTGATAATCTCAACACAGAGCCGTTTTAGGCCTCCGCTAGTGACTCACTTCCCTAGGAAGCTTTCTACGTTTGAAACGATGCTACGTGCCATTGAACTGACACCTCACTCCAAATGCATAGTCAAATATGGCCCTTTCTCCTTACGGACTGAACTACTTGAATATCTAATTCGCCGTCTCTCCAACTCGATAGCTATAAATGAAGGACAGGTTAGGCTTATTTTCTCCAGCGAGTTCTCATCCTCTTCAGCAAATTTACTATTGTACGCCTCAGATGCCCTACAGAAAATATGACTACTCAGCTTTATTTTAGAAGCTTACGATGTGCTACCGAGCTCTCAACTACACAAAATATGCTTGTGGACACGAGGAACCCAGTGATCGGGGTGTTCAAGTAAGTTTTATATCTCATGATGGCGGGGCGCTAATGATGCTATTCTCTATCATAGGTAGACTGCAACAGTGCGACGTGCATCTACAGTCAAGTCCACAGAGCAAAGGGTCCCTGTGCTAACTGCCAGGCTACATGCGTGAAATGGTGCTTTGAAAATCGTTATCTTGTAGAGCTCAAAACTGATTGGGTATATTTAGGCTTTCGCCTCCTCAGAGAGGTCGTACCGGAGCAGCGGCCGGATACTGTTCCTCGTGTGCTCGCACCCGCTGAACTCATTATTATTCGAAAATCCAGATACAAAGAAATAGAGTTCGTTCGTAAAAAAAGAAAGAAAAAACATAGTTATTCCGTTACGATTGGTGTACATATGTAAATGCGTAGAATGAATCCAAAATTATGCAATTATCTTCTTTGACGCTATAGGTTATTGAAATGGCGTCCTGAGCAAAGCCTTTTTGGTTGACTAGTTGGCCTAGGGTGGCTCGGCCTCGGCCTCGCTCTCGTGTTTACTTCAGTGACGCTGTGGCCATATCATGGCAGCTGCAATTAAGCTAAGCAAAATCTACGGCTGGATGTGAAGTGCAGTGGGTGATCTAATAGCAAGATATTCGTCGACATTTAGAAGAACATCTCTGGTAACAAGTTGCATACCGTTTCACTACAACAGTCATAATTATTTGAAGAGTAAACACGACAATACAGCCTGCAGGCGAGGTTTTTGAACACCGTATTACCCATCTCCGAACCACACAAAAAAAAAAAATCGGGGGAAAAAGAAAACATGGAACGACACTATCTCACCAAAAAAACTCTCTAGCGGCTGCCATTCCGTGAAGTTGCAATTAGCGGAGTAGCACACATTTTTAAAACAACCAGCAGAGGCACGCACCGATACCAGAGACGCACATCATTCATCTTTTTTTCTTCCGGCGCTACCTTGGGCCGAATGTCATTTATGGGGCAAATTCAAGAAGGAAACAAGACATTACCCAGTCAAGGCATCTTCAGTTGGGAAAAATTCTGGTATTTGAAAAAGAAAATTGGTGACCATGGTATTGGATGGATAAGAGGGACCCCCGGCTCGCTCCCAATAATCAGAAGTACCCACAGGCGTTCAGAAAAAGACCCGAAATTAATTCTCCTTCCAGATTGATGCGGCAAACATAGCAAGCACAGACGACTACAGCGGCGATCTAGCATATACACCCGCCTCTTATGATGTCTTGAGAGATCTAATTCTCGGTCGATAGTGTCGTTTCTCTAGCGGCGCGGGCATCGTCGGCTATGAAAGCTCTTGTTCTCCGTCGGACAAACTTGAGAACGAAGCTGGAAAGAAGACCAATATATGTGTAGATCCGATCGACGAGAGAAGATCTGCTTCCCACAGAGCAGAGAGGCGGCGAGCTACACCTAGCCAAAGAAGGTTCACCAGCCGTTATCTCGAATTGACAAAAATATCAAAAATATCACACTCACCCTCTACAAGAAGCCGAGTCGGCCACCCGGCTCAACAACCAACCATACAGCAAGGGATTGTCAAAGTCGAGACATATGTCCAAATCTTTCCATTTCGATCCCCCCTCTCCCCTTTGAGCCTCAACGTCCACCACCGTTAAACATCATCTAAAACGTTGTCTTCTACATATGCCTATCGAGCATCTAAACAGCACTGAATACGGCCCTCGGAACCTCAAAGGTTACGGGGAAGATACTCCCGATCCTCAGTGGCCCGGTGGAGCAAAGATCGCCATTAACATCGTCTTGAATTATGAAGAGGGCTCCGAGGTGACGCCCGTCAATGGAGATAGCACTACGGAGGTGTTGGGAAGCGAACTAGGTCCTGGAGTGAAGTCAATGCAAGGAACGAGAAACGTCAACATGGAGAGTATCTACGAGGTAGGCGGGCGTCATCCTTATCGTGTCTCTGAGAAATTCCTAACAAGATCCGAGTAGTATGGCTCCCGTGCTGGTGTATGGAGGATCCTTCGTCTCTTGAAGGAATATAAGATTCCGTGTACAAGTTTCGCAGTCGCAAGGGCGTTGGAAATGAATCCGGAAGTTGCAATCGCGTTGGAGAGGAATGGCCATGAAATCGGTAGCCATGGATGGAGATGGGTTGACCGTAGTGCATGGACCGCAGAGGAAGAGTCCGAGAATGCTAGAAAGACATTGAAAGGTCAGAAATGCTTCTCTAGAAGAAGGAGAGTTAATAGCCAACCCTCGTATAGCTATCGCAGCGCTGGCTCCGTCAAAACGTCCCCCTCGTGGCTGGTACTACGGGATGGTAGGAACTCCGGCAAATATACAATCTCGAGCAATCATAGCACAAGTCTTCAAGGAAGAAAATGCGCCTTTACTGTGGTACAGTGACGACTATAGCGACGATTTGCCCTACTGGATCCCATATCCAGGAGGAAAGAAGGAAGAGGGTCTGTTGATTGTCCCGGTCAGTAGCGTGAAAGGAAATAAAAAATGAAAAAACCTTACGTGCCTCGGCCCTCAGTACACCCTTGATAACAACGATTACAAGGTTTTTCTTAACCCTTGCATTGGGGGCGCTCTCGCTCACTTCCTATCACAGAGTACCGGATACCAAGGTTTTGTCACTCCCGAGGATTTCGCCAACTATCTCATTTCCTCCTTCGACGAGCTTTACGCAGAGGGAGGATCAGGCATGCAAAAATGATGTCTATTGGCTTGCACTGTCGAATAATCGGTCGTCCAGGTCGAATTTCTGGGCTGCGGAGATTTATCGAGCATGTTAAAACCAAGGAAGAGGCTGGTGCATCAGTTTGGTGGGCGACTAGAGAACAAATTGCGAATCATTGGATTGAAAAATTCCCCTATGAAATTTCAGCAGCTAGCGCGTGACTGGTACAATACTTATGAGAGAAGAATATATAGTACAGCTGTAGGCACAACGATATGGTGTCGAGGTAAACACTCAACAAATTTAGGCGACATGAGGTCCGAAAACGAGAATGACAGGACCGCGCGGGCCGAGTGTCCGTTACTTGAACATGACGTGACTTGAACTTGAACAACGTTGAACACCCACCAGGTTCGAAAGGGTTCGAAGGTTCGTTGCTCATGCCCTTTCCGGAGCAGATTTCCTTTCATGATTTCTGTCTCCATTTCGTCTTCAGCTAACTGGATATACGAATACTAGTGCTAGAGTACTGTGGTACAGTACTATACATGCTAGAAGGATGATGCCACCTTCTTCATTCGGTGAGCTCTTGGCCAGGTTAATTGTGGACCTGGATGGCATGTACAGGTAATAATACGTCCATGCTTTTAGCTTCTTTCAGATTCCCGTCAGATCGCCACGTTAGACCAGGCAACGCGAGAACAACGCGGTATCCCTCACTCCGTATAAAGTTCGTTTCTCCGTCCCCCTTCCTCACCCTTCAGCGCTTCGTGACGCCTCCAGAATGTCCCATAGTCTTCAAGCTCTCCCTGGATTCTATAAACTATTATTCTTATATATTGAACCGTGTAAGGAACAACTTCATTGGCTACGAAAAAATCTATTTGACTAAACTTTTTTACTTCTGGAAGTTTCCGCCGTCCTTCCGGCTCCCATGATCTGGTTTTTTCCTGGCGCGACTTGGTTTCACTACGAACAGGTACCTAGTTTAGAGCCTCTTTCTCCTTCCGTCGTTTTGGATCCTCGAACTGTAATTGCTCTGTATCACTTGGCAAACTGTGAGCCACATATTCTATTTTCTCTCTTATGAGCCCGTTTAAAATGGCTGGGAAACAGGTTACCTGCTTGTCGGACTGATCGTTTCGATGGTATTCCGAGTTATAGGCAGAGTATGTCGAGACAATCCCATCGTACAGGAACAGATCATTGGTACAATTTTGGCAGCTATGGCCATCACAGACGTTCGTCGTTTCTTATACTTCGCAATTCATTTGTTTATTAAAACAAACTTTTTGTACTTTTACTAGGTCCTACAGTTGAGTTTAAAACCGAAACTTCATAATCCTTTTTTTCTTATTGAAAATCTAAATAAATTTTTTGGACGTTAGTATCTTGTTAACCTTCGTCGGCTTACCTTCCGATCTGCGGCTCAATATACCATCTTGGAACGGTATAACACACGGAAACATCACCTTCACCTCGTTCCTCTTTTGCATGAGGCGAGTTACTTTTCATGCATTAAGAACTTTCCCCCCTGACAATGATCCGCAATCTTTCTCATCTTAGGATGGCTTGGTTTGCTGGGATTGGGAGACAGCGTTTCCACTCTCAAGCGACTTTTGATCCCAGCTCTGAACGTAAATACCGTTGAACCTTGTTGATTACTGTACTTATGTCTCGATAAACAAATGCTAAAAAATGTTATAGGGAATCGTAATGTTTTTTTCCAAAGTATCGCAGAGTCCAGTATGCGTTGTGGAAAGTTAAACTACTTATTCCTAGTATCAGTGGCATAGCATCGCTTCGGCTCCAGGTTCTTCTCGCTTCCCCATGACTGTTTTCCATTACGGCCCTCGCACTGATGATCCGTAGGAAGTAGGTAGTAGGTGCGACGGCCGAGGTCTGGTGTTCGGACAACTTCGGAGGTTTATACTAGCTAGTCGGGTGCTCTCCGAACGTCGGCAATCCACCGAAAATCTGGAATCTTGGAGGTAGCTTTGAGATAACACCCGCTCTTTCTGTATTTCGGTGGAAGACCGTGGAATAAATTGAGGGGTGTAAGATCTAAAGTCACTGAAGGTTAATTAAACCTGAGCTTCGTGAAGAATTTCTTCATTCTTCATGTCAGACGGCAACTAAGTCATAGCTGTCACACCACCATAATCTTTTTTCGCTCGCATTGGAAGGTGAAATTTTGGCTTTGTGCTGGGAAGTCAAGATTTCACTCGCTTGTATTGAACTCGGAGGACGTATTCACTCAAAGTGAACTCTGAATTTTCCAAGAGACCTTCCGATTTTTTTTTCGCCTCAAGGGAAAATAAACAATCGGCAGTGTGTGCTCTACCGAAATCGCATCACAATTAGCGACTCTATGTGAGGTTCATGAATACAAGGCCTCCCATATTTTCGTATTTCCGCCGCTCTTCCTTCATATTCATTTCGGCCTTACTGCTCGCCTTTTCGAATACCCTCGAGCAGTCTCAGTATTTGGAGTCTGGAAGTCTGACTTATGAGCACCAGTGACCATGCTGGCACGTTGGCAGCCTCTGAGTCAAGATAAGTCTCAGTATCTGACCGGAAGGACTGACGAAGTTACCAGTTCCCAATAGCTTGAATGATCGAAGAGCGTTCTGGATGATAATATCAACGCCATTTGACCCTTTTTCCATGATTCAACCCGATACAGTTTTGACTTGCAAAATCAACATGGCTGTAAGTGTTAGATCAACGCTTTTTTTGAGATTTGGTGGGAAGTAAAGGAGCCGCTGCTCATGAAGGTTTTGACGGGATATGTCTGGTACTTAGAGACCTGACTGCCAACCTTTCCACTACAACGAAGCGACTTCATGGAGGTGATTTTTCGGGTACTCTTTGAATCTCCTTTGTTCCAGATTAGGTATTTCTGTCCGGTCCGCCGGGAGCTCCTCAACGCTGTGTCCCGATTATTATCGACGCGACTCATCGGGCTTTCGGCACTCTATCCCTGCGAATACATTTCCAAAAATTCTTCCACCGCGGCCCCCGTGGTTCGATTGCTTTCGAATTGTCATGAGCGGAAAAAAAGTGACTCGAAATTGCGATAATAGACCAAAACAAAAATTATCCTTCCTCGTTCTTCAGTCACTTACTCTGCTACCGGCTGGCCCGGTGTGCAATCGTGCATTTTTTGAATTTGCTTCTCCCTACGTTGGTGGGTCCGTATTTTTTTTCTTCATGATTGACATTGATATTCTTTTCCCGTAGAACGATAGTGATGCACCTTCTACCTCCCTCCCTTCCTCTTCTCGTTTTCAGCGCCACCGTCGTTGCTCGCCTCTTTCTCGCCGTCGATGGAGCACCTGTCTCTCTTTCGCTTGCTGACTCTATGGACGCAACGGCTCTCATAATGTTACGACGTTCAACAATCGAATCGCATACCAGAGCCGAAATCCATCCAGTTCCGTACACGCCTCCTCACAATGCGTCTCCTCACAATGCGTCTCCTCACAATGCGTCTCACTCAGCTGCAAACTTCCCTGTGACCCCGGGGGTAGCCCCTGGAGCGCGTACGGAACCTCAGCACAACGAAGCAAAGCAAGTCCAAAGTCTCCCAACCTCACCTGCGTCTCAAATTCATCATGACAACCTGAAGAATCAAACACAAAGTCACAACGCGACCGAAGGTCAATCACATCCGGAGGCCGCTTCGCAGCAACACCTGAACCATGATCAGACCCAGGAGACACCACCCGCTGCATCTCTCGCCGGAGAAAAGACCGAGCCAATCGCGAATAATGCTTATACTCCCCTTCCTACCTCTTCCCAGCTGGCCGCCAACAGTCCCGCCACAGGATCTAAAGAATTCGGACATGTCGATAGTTCCGGCAGTAACGGTTATGGGGAATCTCGTACACAAGCTACTATAGGCGCCCTGGGTAATGTTTTGCCGAACGTGCTGGGCTCATTTTCTGGTGCAAGCGTGGGTAGTGCTATAGGGTCGGATATCTCCGCAGGGATGGCGAATGAGGGATCTGGTGGAACGAACGGCGTGGATACTACGGGTAGCACAGGATCGCAATTGACTGAAAAGAATGCAAGTGGCAGTAATTCTTCTCTGGATACATCGGTGCGTGAAATCGCTGTTTTTTCCTTCTTTTTTTTTGGGCTGTATGAAGATCAATCTACTAGGGAAGCGATATGAATACGAATTCCACGGTACGGATGTTGTGGCATTTTCGCTGAGATATTTTTGCTGACTTGGTCGTGAATGCTGTAGGCATCCGAGACAGCACCAAGCTGTACACCTTCAACACAAGATTCAACAGCATTGTCCGATGCTCCTACGTGTACTTCATCTGCTGATGGCTGCTCTTCAAACAATAACAAACAAGATGCAAGCTTGGCTTTGCCCACCGCTACTCCCTCTTCGGGTAGCAATCTTGCTGCGACAGGTTGTGTCAATGATTCTGTGAGCCCCTTCCCGCCGGTGTGGCACATCGTACTAACCAATAAACGTTAGCTTCAGAGTAATGGAGGCGAGACTAACACCGAGTCCATGAGCGCTAGTATAGCCACTGCGGCTTCCGAGATGCCAGGTACCGGCACCACCCCAAGAAGAGAGATATCAATAGACTTTCTCGCCGTCCATCGTTTCATTAGTAGTTGCGCTGCGGACCTGCTCGTTTTCTAAATGCCTACTGCAACAGTATTGTCTATTGGGATGATGTGTAGAATGAAGATACAATATTTCCCAGGAATGCAACGGGAATGAACAAGGAATGAACGCGTAGGGTTGGTGGTAACAATCCGCTCAGGCAGTGACCTGAATGCATATGCTACCGAAAGCAGTAATAATATCTTATACCCCGAGTCAGTCAGGTCTAACAAATCTGCTGCTTCGTTCTGCCACGCACAATCCGATGATGGCGGGAGGAACAATTCCAGCAGATTCGGATTGACGGGAGAAGACCCAAGGATAAGGAACGTTCAAGAATTCTGACTCTTCACAGGAAACAAGTTATCGTAATTTCGATGGAACACCGTGATATTACTTCAGAAAAAACACTAGGGCAATAAGAGTAATTACGGTGACTTTAAATTTAAAGTCACCGTAATTTACGGTTGATACTTTTATTATCCTGTTCTTTTATCTAGTCCTGTCGTCCATGAACGCTTCGGTTCATACTTATCATCTAAATGTACATAACTATATTTCTTTGCTTGGCGTTTCATCTGCGCTTCAATCGTGTGAGATCTTCAACCTTTTCAAAAAGCCTTTACTTTTAGAGTCGTAGGTGTTCAAAAATATTCAGCCGTCTGAGCTCCGGAACGAATGCTTCAAAGGGCATAGGAGCTTCCGTTTTTCTCTTGATGCGGCGGGCTTACTTGCCAGTGCCACCGATCCAATAGTATGCTGAAAGTAGCGTTGTGCATCCAGATTTTGGCCATGCCGAATTTCCCTTCCTTGCTTCCTTTCCAAGTCAAAAGAATTTATAGGGTGATTATGCGTTTTCAGCCGGCACAAACATCATCAGAGAGCATGAATAATGTGCGTAACTGTAATCACCACAAGCTCCGAAACCCTCCCGCACCTTTGCGAGTGGTTTTACGCCTCATAAAGAGAGAGAGTAACTTCTCCCGTGTTTGCAGCACCCACGAGTTTATTTCCTTCCTGTTAGTACACGTATGTTTTAATAGGCGAAATTGATGACGTGAATTTCAACGGGAAGAACATGGAACAGTGGTATCAGTAGGCGTTTGAAATCAAGAAGCTGACCATTTGTGTGTTCCGAAGAAATGAATGCAGCATACCTTTGTGCAGAAATTAAAAGCTCGGTAGTCTGAGTCGTATCTTTACTCCATTCACGATCAGGCTCAGAAAAGAGGCTGACTTTGTCAGACAAAGATCGGTATCGTTCAGAGAAGGAAGCGCCGTTGAAGTATCGGGCAGAATGAGCAGCGTGCCTGCTCGGGTACAATTTGGAAAGTGAGATACATGATTCTTTACCTTCGTGGTGGTCGATTTCCTCAGATTGTATATCTAAGTTTGACACTTGATATAATAGCATAATCGCCTGCTTTTTTTCCCCTACAGCCACGTTTCGAACGGGCTGCATCCTTACTTAGCCACGATCCGGTGATTATGTCGGCAGAATGGGCTTTCCGACAATATCTCTTATACATCGAATGGTTGTTTCCCGCGTGAGGTCGCTCTGGAGCCGAATACATTGCTCGTAAGTTCTATATCGGAAAGATCAACGCATAGAACGATTCTGTCCATCAGGATCTGTATATGTAGCTTCCGGAATTCGGATAGGCACGAAAACGCCTCGCGTGGCACGAGGGAATTTGGTGGCTTCCGAAAGTGCGGCGCTCGCCCTTCGATGGGGTCGATGTGGTCAAGGGAACCTATTTAATTTCCAAAGCCACGCATTTTTTCTACACGTGGGATGGAAGGTTTGATTGATCCCGGGTCGACTCCGAATTCATATCAGCAGATTATTTCTTCCCCCTTTTATAGCGTGGACGAGTCGAAGGGTAATGAGCGCCCTCCCTCTTACACACCCATCAGCATGTCAGAATCATACGTCCTCTACCAGTTTGGTACCGACCCTTTCAACAACCGATACGAGGATGATGAAGGACGATTAGCTTTTTCACTGTGAGTTCATCGATACCTGTGGCGTATGCGACGACCGACAGTTTCGTTGGCATCGATCTGCAGATATTTGGTGAGCTGCTCTTCGAATGGAGACACGTACACCGTGTTTCTAAAGTATTTCTCTTCTTTTTCAGGCTTCCGAGTCTCCTAACCTTGTCATACGACTCGCTCGACATACTCCTTGGGCCCAATATTACCCGAATGTAATGGGTCCTGAGAATGCCTACTACTATTTCGGTCCGGAAACAAGCCCCGGCTACATCATGTACGGAAACAATCTCATTAGTCTGCCTATGCCCCATATGAGCCGACAGCAAAGGGAAGGAAGCACGTACGCGTTTTCTACAGCTGTAGTTATCAGCCGCCCCAGCTTGATTGATGATCTCTAGATCGAGATATTTTACTGCTCAGTCGGGAAAATACTACAAGTGGAGAATAACGCCACAACGGATGGAGGTAAGCAGTCTACTTCAGGCAGAGACGAATGTCTCATGGGAGTTGCTTTTCGATGCTAACGAATTCATTCTCATTTGCTTTCATGGTTTATTCAACTTCGCCTCGTGAACATGGAAATTCCACACGGTCCTATCCGGCTGCCCCTCTTCGCTTTTGCCCTTCTAGTGCATGGATGGCAGGATCTGTCTAGCCGTCTGGGAAGCTCTGGCATCGTCCGAATACGACTATGATGCGCGGCTTACAGTAAGCCCTGCTGCCCTGAGAATGATCACGGAAATTATGACGACGCTCATTCTCAATCGCATGTATCTTGCGAGGAATTGGCCATGATGAACCCTTCACGTCGTTTACTCTACATATTTTTTTTATCGATGGAGATGATTTCGTCTGGATACGTAAAAAAAAAAAAACACAATCTATAGCGGAGCAACGAGTTCCTTCGACGTATTTAACGCCACCATTTGCTGTATACCATATACCATATATGATATCTTACTATCGGTTTCATCTTGCATATACTTATGCTGCCCTAACTCGTCGCACGTTATTAGTTATGATATCTAAACTCGTCACCCGTGTATCATTCTCCTTCACCTATCTTTATTATCGCTACCTGCACGATTTCTCATGCATCTATACAGAGGAGTGTATTCTAACCAATATTTTCAATCCTGTCGTATAGAATTATTTATTTCCCAAGTTGGGCCTCCTGACCTGATCCTTCTAAACTACTTGATACTACGGGCCACGCTGTTACTCGTCTTCATCCGATTTGGAAGTCACTCCACTCACCAGTCGACAGGGCCGATAAGAATGGATCTTTAATGACTCATTCCCCACCAGAAGATGGGGGGTTTCCATCTCACATCGCTGTTGTGCTGTTAGGATGAACACGGGATATGATTATGAAGACATGGCCTTTTCGACTCAATGCCATGATCCCGAGTCTGTATTCTTCTAACATCACCTCGTGTTGTTGCCGATTTCGTGTTCAAGGAGGCCTGTATGCAGTTGACGAAGTCATCCGTGGCGTGAAGAATGCTTTATCCCTTGCGAATTCTCCTTCTGATCTTTTCGGTCGGAGGATCTGGACTAAATGGGCTAGTAGAGTGCCAGCCTGGAGTAGGTACCTTCTGGAGAGAAGGTACTTATCATCTCAGTGAGCGGCCGAGCTATGATTGACTAAATCCAGCCGAACTTGAATCCGTGGATAGAGAGAGCATTTGAGCTTGGTACGAATACAGAAATTTTAAACTAGTCATTTGGAATGTTGTGCGATTTCCCTCGTGTTTTTAGGCGTACACTCGCGCGAAGCCATCCGCCCCCCGGTAAGGGAAAATTCAATCTACTTTTTTATTATTTATTTTTATTTTTCATTTCGCTTCCTCCAACTTACATATTGTCGGCCTGGGGTTCGTCCGGAGACAAACCAAGTGACCTGAATGTTCTGAAGAAGTGGGATAGGGTTTGATGGAGCGCTCCGTGATTTTTTTTCTTCTGCCATCTCGGAGAAAGAAATGTGCTCAAAAGGATCTCTATATCCGCACGGGATTGACCTACCTGCTAAGGTACTCTCCGAGTCTTTGGTAGCTGTGTTTCGATGTGATGAAGATTTGCCATATTTAGAAACCCTTCGACACACAATCTTTTGAAGGAGCATGCTTGATAACAAATGGATATGGCCAATCGGGTGTCTGGCTTCTCTTCAGAGTCATCGGAATTTACGGATTCCTTCATTCTCTAGAAGATTTCTACACATGAAAGCATGTTGCTGCGAACAGTAAATAAAATAAAATAAAACGCCTGAGATCTCGTACAAATCTTTCGGTCAAAGCGTTATGTTTTCTCACGTTCCCGACACGTGTACGACGAACGAACGGCCGATCGCGATTCGCGAGAAAAACGTGGTCACATCAATCCGGACATTGGACCACGTGGCCTATTCTGCTGAACCTTCATGCCTCCATCCCGGTTGGGTACTGTATACGACCTGACCGACCTCCGACTCCATTCGGATGGTTCGCTTGTCCTTCAAACTACCAAAAATACTAATTTGCGTTCATCCAAACGGAATACACGAGATGCACATGGCATTTGGCGAGCTAAAGATGCCGCTGGTGTAGCTGCGGTTCCCAGATACCGCAAAATTGTTGTCTCCGATCCGGAGGAGGAAGATGAAAAACACGATACTCAGGACCGCAGAGAAAGCGTCGATGTTGAAACTGAAGCTGAAGCGACAACTAGCAGAACTGGAGGCTCTCTCAAACGGGTCAGCGGTTTCAAGACCTCGCGAGCCAGGAAACGGCGTAAATTCTCCACAGACGATAGTTATCTCGTTCCTGTTTCATCGTCTCCAGTGTATTCTAGTTTGTGGGTTAAGGATCCCCAACGTCAATCGTCCACACCTGCACCAGTGAGCCGTTTTTTTCATTGGTGGATTTATTAATGAGATGGGCGTCGTTCAGGACATTATAGAACGTCGTTCCGATGAATATAGCCACGAAAAAGCTCCGCCGTATCGATTGTCCGTACCTTCATCGGTAAGAATATTTGAATTTGTCTCGAATCTGTTACAGAAAATTTTTAATTGCTTCCAGGATCTGGTAAAATGCATACATCACCATGCAAGCATGTACTATGACGAGCGCGGCTTACTCCTGAACGCTTCGAAGCAGTACCGAAAAGACAAGAAGGCACGGAGGCTTGCGAAACTAGACAAAAGTCTCGCACGAAACCCAAGCCGAAGTCGGAGTTGGAATTTGATACTAGAGCTACCGAAGAAGACGATAACGAAGAACGTGCAGAAGAAGAAAAAAAATATGTTCCGGATCATAATCAGCTTATCGATAGCGATGGTGACGAAGATGGTGACGAGGATGGTGACGAGGATGAAGATGAAGATATGCATTCACACCCTGACGAACAAGGGAAAAATTCGACAAAAGAAGTTGAATTTCGTCGACTCCCTCCTGTTCGTAGAGGAAATAGGGACTTGGCTGACATGTACAAAATCATGGACGGCTCTGCTCTCATGACGATAGGTCCGTCTCTTTCGCTAGATCTATCAGTTTTTTTCCCCCCTTTGGATACTATTTCCAGGCGCTGGCTCATGATTAACTTTCCACTTAATTTTTTTTTAGGAATGTTATTGCAGGAACATATAGCTGAACTGTTGCTCCCGCATCTAACATCTGATGCCCCAGAAAAACGTATAGACGCTCGGAGATGATTGTGGATTGCCTTGGCCCCATTTACCCCTTGTGATGGAACCCCCACTCGAACAGTGCCGTAGAGTACACATCATTGTCGTCGGGTACCTATCTATGACCTTCCAAGATGCCTTCCGTTTTGCACCGGGTTAAGTTCTGCCAATGGTCTAACGGCCATCTGTTCGAAGTCTCTGCCTACGCGTTCTAAGTGATTGGATGCCGCTGGACAGAAAGACAAAGGCTCTTTTTTTTTATTTTGCATGTAGTACCTGGTGTAGCTAACGGGTCTCGGTGATACATCGGACATCCGCTCTCTCGTTTCCCGAGTACGGTTTTTACAGCATCCTACAGCATCTCCCAATGTTCAGGAATCCAGTGAATAACAGCATGAACTAACAAAGAACAAAGATATTCTTATATATATGTATCGACACTTTACACAGAAGTTGACGAAACTAAACAGGAATCACTACTACTGATAAGTAGGTTTTTCACTATGGTGATCCACCTGTTTTTATATTGACTTTTGAACGACGAGCGACAGTCCGTGAGGGAATAGGGATACTCACAAGTAAATTTACATGTAACCAGAACGGCGGTATGAACCCCGATAACACACACACACACATATGTACGAGAGACCGCGCAGCACTGAATTGATATACAATGTAAATGATCGTCGGTTGTGTAAGTACCATAGACGGTTCCGAAGGAGCTCCTGAGAATAGCACGGAAAGCCATGGAAGAGGCGACCAAGAGTAGCTCGACCGGCTTTCGATGATAACGGAGAGCTCGTAAACTTTGAGTAACTCCGCCATCGGTAACAGCAAAGCGGCGCGTGAAAACTGGTCCCAACTTATCCCGGTACCCACATGAAGTTTGCCATGGAATTGGTGGCGTAGAGATGTGGCGCTTTCTCGTCAGAGAAGTAGGCGAAATTTGTTCACAGCTTTGGCTCCGATGACAAACTTTTCTCTTTGAGTAGGAAGGGATGGAAGAAGTTGTTACCCCCGAGGATCTGATAATGAAAAAATACGTCGCATTAAAAAAAGGGATTAACATTGAAGAAATGTATATTATGGGGTATGCTGGGCTCTGTCACGATATTTGGCTGGCAATATACGGGGAACCTCGGCAACGAGTTTCGTCGGGTTCCAGTCCTGTGGGAGCGTACCGTCGTGCCAGCTACGCATGACATTGGCATTTAAGATACCTGAATGTTCGCCAGGGAAGATTCGCAGGCGTTCTAGCCTCCTGTCGCGTAACTTGTTTTTGGGTAACATTCCAGATACGGCGTGCCGGATGATCTGGAATATGGATAATGGTAAGTGAAAAAAAAAGTAGAACATCTGAACAGGTAAACGCACCTCCTCCGGTTTTTTGTGCATCATGTCCTTGTATGGTATCTCCTGAAGACCACCCGGAAACATCGAGTGCTTGCGGTACAAAAGTTCCTCTGCCTTCCTTCCTGAAACTCGAACCCGTTTGCAGTTCGTGACGACGACATAATCTCCACAGTCGACTGCAGGGATGGGGGGAGGGGGTCAGTTTACACGTTTATACGCGGCTATAAAAGCTCAATGAGTCGTACTCACCACTAGGATTATACATAGGTTTGTGCTTGCCCATCAATACAAGTGCTATACGCTCTGCCAGTTTACCTAGTACGCGTTCGGAGGCGTCAACCTGGTGCCATACTCTGGCATACGCTAAGGCTGTCTACAGCAAGAAGCATTAGTGTGAGGTGATTCTTCTGAAGGAAAAAGCGGTCATACGTTGCCCACAGCTTGGGACATGGAGGACGGGGAAAAGAAGGCTTTGTTTGGTTCAGCCAAACGAAATGCCGAAGGTTTGCCGCGGCTGCTTCATGTCCGGTCGGCATCGGACCCGGCACCCGGTTCTCCAGAACAAACCGCAATGGATACCACGGTGCCAAACTCTCCAACCCCCAGCGACGTCGGAAAGCCTTAAATGCTCCCCCACGATCTTAATGACCAAGTGAAAACTCAAGATGAGCTGAACGAGCCTAAACGTTCTAGATCTTCCGTTGCGCACAACGCTGGGATGCGTGCGTCGGAAAAGGAATCGAGTCCTACTCAAACGCTCAGTTCCTCTGACCCCAAGGTGATTATCGTTGACTGGGATGGACCAAACGACCCCAAGAATCCCAAAAAGTATGATTCAATTGTATCTCGATCATACATGGCTCTGACATTTCTTCGTCTCCAACCTCACCCAGCTGGCCCAACAAACGGAAATGGGCAGCAACACTAATTGTCGCCCTTTTTACGTTTGTATCGCCCGTGGCATCTTCAATGATAGCACCGGGCAGTCAACAGGTCGGGGATGAATTTGGAGTGACAACTCGCATCGAGCTAGACATGATAACATCTATCTTCGTTCTTGGTTTCGGTACGCCAACCTCCGCGATTCAATACTGAGTTATGCAATAAGAAACTGACGTTCAAAATTTATCTTATACTTCAGCAATCGGTCCACTGGTGAGAGGTTTACAGTTTCCTGAGGTTCTCCGTTTACATAAAATTAAACTTTTTTTCCTTCTCACCCATTCAATAATACGTATGTACTACGTAGCTCATGGGACCTTTGAGCGAGATATACGGACGATCTCGTACAGTTCAACTGGGCAATCTCTTTTTCCTCGGTAACTATTCTCTTTTGAATCGAGTTTACCGAGCTACCAACATGGTTCCCCCCGTACAGTGTGGAACGTTGCGTGCGGGTTTGCACAGAATCAGACGCAGCTCATCGTCTTCCGATTCTTTGCGGGTGTTGGAGGCAGTGCACCATTAACGGTATGGTTCCTATAGTCCTCTATATACGTTCTATTAAAGAGGGCCTTGTATAATTCCAGATCGGTGGTGCTGTTATCGGCGATACGTTTTTTCCAGAAGAACGAGGAATGGCTATGGCTACTTATGCTCTTGGTCCGATGGTTGGTCCAGCCGCAGGCCCTGTTATCGGAGCCTGGTAAGTGCTAAACCAATTTGAGAAAACCTAGAATGCTCACGTTAAAGCACTAGGATCGTACAGAGGGTGAGCTGGCGATGGGTGGTATGTCCCCGTTCTCGTCCGTTCTCGTACCGCTCGCAACAACCTTTTTTTTTTTTTTTTTTCTTCAAACCTGTTATCCATACTAGTTCTGGGCGACTTCAATTTTCGATGTAGCCGTCCAAATTATGGGAGCGATTCTCCTGCAAGAAAGTAAGTTCCACTGTTCCTGCCAACTTTGCTTCTAAAGAAACCCCACGGATCATACAAACCTTTTTTTTTTACAGCATTCGCTCCTGTATTATTGGAACGTAAAGCTCGAAAGATGGCCCAGTCCGCCAGATCAGACCCCGAAAAAGTTTCAAGCCAAGAACCGATATTTCATACGGTTTACGAGAACGAAACCAGAGAGTAAGTTTTTTTTTCCAAACGTTATACCTTGCCCTCTTCTCAAGCTCATCGGCTATCGTTCTCTTCTCTACAGCTGGAAATATATTGTCAAGATAGCGCTCGTCCGACCTTTTGCCCTTTTTATTCGTGAACCCATCTTACAACTTTTGGGAGTGTACCTGGCTTTTATATACGGGATGTTCTACCGTAAGATTCTCAACCCCCCTCCCGTGTCCCAAAAATTGGTGTCACGCACTCATGTTATCGCCCCTTCTTTTTTTCAAAAGTTTTCATCACGACTATGCCAGAGATTTTCACCAACATCTATCACGAATCCGTCGGTATCATGGGTCTCAACTATTTCGCATTGGGACTCGGTATGGTGTTTGCTAGCTGGGTCAATTCCAAGACTATGGATAGGATCTATATTCATTTCAAGAATAAGAATGGAGGTATAGGGGAGCCAGAATATCGCGTTCGTACGTATCCGTATCCCCGAGTTTTTTTTTTTTTTTTTTGAGAGTATAGGTTTAACTGGGTGTTTTCCCACTTTTGAACAGCTACAATCATTCCTGCGTCAATATTCTTTCCTGTTGGGATGATCATGGCCGGATGGGCGGCTCAGACACACGTTCATTGGATCGTAGTCGACATCGTAAAACATTTCATATCTACATATATCTTTTTTTCCCGATTGTACTAAAATGAACATTATTTTCCAGGGCCTCTTTCTCGTAGGAGCGGGGATGATCCTCGCTTTTCAAGCGATTCAGATATACATCGTCGATGTGTTTACTCTTTACGCAGCTTCAGGTACGGAAAAACGGTTTATGATTATGATCACTATCTGGGGGTTCAAAAAATGAGGTTTGGTAATCGAGAGTCGTTTTTAATTTTGCTTTTAGGTATAGCGGCTGTAGCATGTCTTCGGTCCTTGGCTGGTTTCGGATTTCCTTTGTTCGCTGATGCGATGTTTCATCGGCTGGGGTATGGGAAAGGGTGCACGATACTCGCTTGTCTTGGGATTGCTGTTGGATGCCCAGCGTAAGTCTTTCGCGATTTTCTTTTGATGGTATAGGATGAATTCTGACTAGGGATCTCATGTGTTCAGTCCATGGGTTTTGTGGTATTATGGTAAACGAATCAGAGGGAGTAGTAAATTTGCACGCAAGACGTAGCAAAGGAATAGACGGCTTTCGGATGTATCTTAGACTATCGATAAATCACTCGATCTTGGAATTTGTGACTGTTGAACTGCTCATGATTAGAACGTAAAAACCAGTTTGCCTCGAAGTGTTACACAGACATTTTTACATACAGTACATAACATATGGGTAGGATTTTACAGATATTTGTATGGAAGAATTCGAAAACAGTTTACTAGTGAGCGACGATGCGTCGGCGTTCGAACCAGGCGTTCCTCTTTCTGAGCCCAAGGGTACTGGTATCGAATGGTGCAGGCGCACCATCGCTCCCAGAGGGCGTGGACGTACTGTTAGTACCCGACCCTCCTGATAAAGCCGATTCAACTGCGCCTTGCTAATATAAGAACAAAAAAACGTCAGCAAAATGTAAAGAAAAGCTATAGAGACGACATACTCCATCTGTCGTGGATGGAGTCGGGACTTCCACCGGTGTGCCGTCGCCGGTAGACACTCCAAGCCCGCCTGCGTTGTTATTGAAATCATCAGACATACTCTTGAAGCCGTTCTTTGCATCGGTCATGGCGACGGCGCCGGCAATACCTCCGCCGAGAGCCAGCGCTCCTACTCCGACACCAGCGACCATTTTGATTTTCTTTCTCCTTCTCTGTGCCTCTTCATCCTTTTTCTTCTTCGCTTCCTCTTCCTCTTCCTTTTTCTTTTTCTTTTCCTCTTCCTCTTCCTCCTTTTTCTTCTCAAGTGCTGAAGGGCTCAAGGAGACTGCATCAGCATTTGGAGTACTCGGGGGGTGAGGGCTGTCTGTGCTATGTGAGGCATTCGACGCGTTGGAGCCAGTACTCGAATGGGAAGCGTTGTTGGGAACATCTTTCGGTGGAACCGGTGGTTTCTTCTCTTCTTTTCCCTTCCCTTTCTCATCGCCCTTGTCTTTCGGCTTGGCCTCTACTTTCTCTACCGCCTTGCCCTTGCCCTTGTCTGCCGCCGGCGGCCCGGGATTCGAAGGTCCAGCTTCGTTCCCAGCCGCGTTATGATTCGGGACTGGAGCCGGAGCAGGCTGATGTTGTTGATTTGAAGGTCCAGCGACGGCAGCATCAGGTTTAGCACCCGCAGCGTGAGCCGCAGGAGGAGGAGGAGGAGGAGCCGGAACGGTCCTACGCGCTTGAAGGTCAGGATGGTCGGCGTGTGCGAGATCACGGTTCTCGAAAGCGAAGGAGTCTCGAGTGGTGTAAGTGTTGGAGATCGGGGGTCGTAGCATGGAGGGAGCAGCGCTAGCTGCTAGAGCCACAGCGAGGGTAACGTATGGAATGAGGGTAGAGTAAGTTCGCATAGTTGTTCAGTAAGATATCAGAACCTGGTCAGCCAAGGGAAAAAATGGAGGGTTCGGAGGGTGAAAGCACCAGGCTCTGAAGAAACCGAGTCGGCCGCACTTTGCACTCTTTATAAAGACCAATCGATCGTATGAAATTCATAATAGATAAGCGCAGAGTTAAGATAATCAGTGATTGCACAGTGAAGGGCGTTTCAGCCAAATCGGTTCATCAAAAAAAGCTCGGCATTCAACGTACGGCAAGCATCGGTCCGATTCAGCGGCTTCGGCGGAATCCCGCTGGCTTTCTTTTTCGACCAATAATCGAGGCCAAGTAAAACTGGCCTTGCTCTGGCTTCCGAAGATTTTTTTTTGTTTTTTTTGGATGCTGCATTCGTATTGCAATAACCAAAACCCTTACCTAACAAGAACAAAGACAACAACAAAATAAATAAATGATTAGCGGATACGGGTAACTCGACCAACTGGTACGCTTGACCGGGGGTCAAAACCATCCTTTCCTTTCCTTTCTTACACCCCCCCCTCCCAAAACTGACCTACTCGCTCCAGTCCCTGCCTCCCATAACCCCACCCGCCAACAACAGCACAAAGGAAAACCAAAAAAAAAATGGCTCATAACATGCGAGGCAATCTCTCGACCGAAATGAAAGACCAAAACGAGCGATTCTTCCGTCACTTTGTCGGTACTCCACAGACCAGTTTCGGAGCTGACATTGGGAAACATCTCAACCTTGTCCAATGCGACGTCTTTTTACCGGGTGGGGAAGCATCTCTGGAGGGCAAAAGCGAGGAAGAGAAGAAGAAGATCAAGGCCAATGCTGAATCTCAGACCGTTCTCGAGATTGAGGTTAACAAGGGTGAGTGGGGGGGGGGGCCGCTGTGTGCTGACCATGGGGCTGATTGGTATCGCCGTCTGCTTTTAGATATGTGCAACATCTATGGGACCTTGCACGGAGGTTGCGCAGCGTACTTGGTTGACTTGTACGTCCCTTGGTCATTTCTTGCATTCCTTTTCCCAACTAAGCTGAAGCACCTTTTATTCAGATGTTCCTCCACTGCCATCGTTTGCTACGGTCTTTATAACGGTACGGACGGAACTGGCGTTTCTACCTCCATGAACCTCCAATGGCATAGACCTATAACGGCGTAAGCCAGTCTTCTGATAATAGGCTTCGAAACGTTTTTACTAAATTTCCGGTAAAACCAGTGGCAAGAAACTCAAGATTGTCTCCACTACAGTTTTCGTTGAGGGAATCATCCGAAGTGCTCGAAGTGAAGTAAGTTTTCAAGCTCTTTCCGCTGCCGCTACTATTCTGTTTTTTTTTCCTATTTGCGAAAGCGCTTTTCTTACTGATAACCTATTTGTTATAACAGCTTCGTGACCTGACAACCAACAAATTGTACGTTTCGGCCGTCCATTCTACGCTCGCTGCCGGTAGCAGAACCGCTGCTTTCCGCAAGTCTAGCAATGAGAAGAAGGACGAAAAGGCGAAATTGTAAAACAGGGGGGGGGGGAAGGAAAAGCTGTACTTGGATGTATCGTACGATCTGGAACTTTTTTTTTTTTTCTTGTAGAATATCATTGGAAATGAAAGGCTTGCAGGGGTGTATGATTCGTGTGTCCTTTGAATCGGCCGGATCTTCGATCAGAGTGTGGTTCGAGTCAAGAACAGTATGTCCTGGTCGGGAACGTATCTCGCCACATTGCCACATTCTCCACGGCTCTACGCAACTTCCTTCTGGCTCTTCCTGTCTCCGATGTACTCCTGGTCCACCGGCTCCTCAACCTCGGACATATCAACCGATTTGTCGGACCTTTATGAGTTAGAGGCGTCAAAAAAAAAAAAACATTTTGCCATAAGGTTGAAAGAAGGAAAGCCTTAATAGATGGAGGTCTAAAGCGTATACATGCAGAATAGTGTAGATAATCGTTCCGAGGACAAGAAAAGGGCTTGTCATGCCGCCTTGACGAGCAAGTCTGTTTAAAGCATCGGCGAATCAGCGAGTGAGGAGAGGAGGGCCCCGGAAAGCCAAGGGCACATACTTGTAAATCCAAGTGGGAACGTGGAGTGGACGCCCCATTTCGTAGGACACCACTCCGCTTTGGAAAGGGCTAGTCATACCGCCTTGACGAGCGATCCTACCAAAGGGAATAGTTGATCAGAACACTATAAAGCAGGAAAGAATGGAAGCAAAAGGGGGGAGGACAGACATGACCATACTTGTACATCCAAGTAGGAATATAGAGGAAACGGCCCAAACCGGAGGTTATCAAGTAGAGCGAGGTGATGACAGGTGATTGTTGTGGGATTCGACGAAGCATGTATATCTGGGGAATCATAGCCACTGCTTCCAAGAAGATGGAAAAGGAATAAACCGTTTCAGGAAGGACGACATGAAATTGGGATATGTCGAGTACGGATCCGAAAGCTGCATAGTATGCAAAGAGGGAGAGGATAACTGAGGCGAATGTACTGGGAACGATTAATTTCCACAGTGAAATCCCATCTCGAGCTGAATTGTATGTTTTCCTTTCGTCGTAGTTAGTATCATAGCCAGGTCTGCTCTTTGTGTACATTCGTACTGACCTATATTTGATCCCTATAAGATACGTCACGTATGAGGTGCTCATGATGAAGAATAGTTTTCCAAGGGTGTTGTACGTGGAGATGGAGCCAGCGAAGACGTTGTAGTAACGAGCGATGAAGACGGTCGAGTACAGAATTTGCGTCTTGAGCGAAACTCCTACACAAGATTTGAGTTCAGGACTCGCGTGGGGGATGTCGATGATCGATGAAATTCGAACCTTGAGATGTGTTTAAAGAGTGCATTTTATATATCAAGGCCGATATGGAAATGAAACGAGCCATATCAGCTGCGTAGCCTGTATAGAAGATCATTTTCGTCTGTACCTCTCTCATTCAGTGGGAATGAAACGTACGAGAGTAAGCAAGCAGATCCAAAGCCGAGTCTGTGTTCGACGTTCATCATGGACATTTTCGTATGGAAGCAATAGCATGGAGAACGTACGCATTGTGGAATTAACTGGATGGTGGGGTAGCGGGTTGGGGAAGAGAAGGAAGATCCGTCATCATAATGATGAACGATGAGCGTTTGACAGCTCTTTCAACAATGTACATATATATACTATGCTAACCGCAGGCCTTTCTGTGTGCATTAATGGGGTAGTGGTAACCTGGGTCGTTGCCACCAGCGGAGAGCTTTCGACCCGCCGGGGGTTCGATTCCCTCTTAATGCAATTCCGATTTGCAGTTCCTCTTTTTCGCTGGAAGCCAAGAATGACTAGTGACCATCCCGTTACCTTCGCACTTGCACCAAAAGTTTACGAAATTGAGCCCCCATAAGCTGTCCTTCATGGTCGTTTAACGTCAGAATATTTCTGGGTCTGCAATTACGGTTGCAAACCCGCCAGACTCGTCGTAGAAGCAACTCTTTCTTTTCGTGGCCGTTCTTTTGTATGTGAACGCCCCCAATATTTGAGCCCCATGGTTTTACATGCGAATGATCTCGATCCTAATAACAATGAATCGCGTGTTCAAATCGCTCCAGGTTCACGTTTCGCTTGTGGTATTCATTGATTTTTTCAGTGATGGCCATTGAACCAGAGCCTTCGGTTCGACAGCATTTATTGTTAGACGGCCAAAGTTTTCCGACGGACACTGCCTTGTTTGGGGCCTTTAAAGTAGTATATATACTCACTACAAACTTTACTTATGCAGCGCGTTCTTTATATCTTTTTTTTCTGAACATGCTTGTACCAATCACAGCCTGTTTAGCGTTCGTTTCGCTTACACTTGCTTTGCCACCAAATGTTCCTTTGGAACTGCACGAGGTACATACTACATCAACTTCATACTATAAATTTTGGTACTGACCCTCTCTCTCAAGGGCTTTTGGTTTGGAGACTTTGTTGTCGGACCTCAGACCTTCAACGTAAGTTGAGAGATATCACCTGGATCCATCAGGGATATTACTCAGGCTTTGAGTGTTTTACAGCTAACTATCGACACTGGAAGCTTCGCTATCCTCATAGAGGAAGGCAAGTACAAACCCAGTGCAACAACCCACCAGACTAATCTCGGCGAGTTCATTCAATTCAATGGTGCCAGCCAAGACGGTGTCAAATTTGCATCTGTATGTTGTCGTTCCAGTCTTTACGATAAGTCTAACCTCCGATTGTTTTTTTTTTTCAGGAAACTATTTTTTACGTGCGCGACAATGTGACGTTTGCTGGAGCCAACGCCAGCCAGCTTTTAGTTGGAAACATAACGTCTGGTGATCCTTTACCGGGTGATGGGTAAGTTTTAAACTTTCCTCCCACCCCCACCTTGTCCATTTGACTGTGAAGTAAGTGCTGATTATTTTTTTTTTCGTTTATTAGGGTTGCAGGATTCAGCCCTCCTTCATCGGCATCTGAACTCGATGATCCTACTTTCTCCCCTGGCCAAGGTCTCTTCGAAACACTGTGTGACAACGGAACAGGTCGAACTCGTTTTCTAATTACTGTTGAACCAACTTTGACAGCCTCCTATTACAGTGTCGCCGTGTCAATTTGGCCTCGCCTTTGGAACGAATGGGAGTGGTTCGTTTATTTTTGGCGAATTGGGTGGGGTGTGTTCCTAGCTTATTTACAAACTGAGGTGCTAAAATACAAGACGCAGACACAACACAGATAGAAGGAAACATTACAACTCTACCGACAACGCCAGTACGTCGTCCTTCCTATTCTCCTATTCCCCGTTCGTAGAAATGAGCTTGTACAACAGCAAGATTCTTGGTCGATACAAAACTCTACTGAGGAAGATTCTGCTATTATCGTTGTCGATGGTCAAGCTTTCGGACATATAATCGCTACCTGTGCGTATATCATTATTATTTTCCATAAAACTGTGGTTACTAAGGTGCCGGGAATAGTCGATAGTGGGACTCCAAACGTGATTGGACCTCTAGATGACGTGCGGAATATCATGGAGGCCGTGGGGTACAATATCACACAACAGGCCTCGGACGGAATCACGGTAGCCTTTGTAAGTAACGTGCTACAGTTTATTCTAGTTCGACGAGGTCTGAATACTCAATTTAGGGAACGTATGACTGCTCCCGCACGCCAGCTCGTTTTGGATTCCTGTTTCCACCCAATCAAGATATTCACTATATTGACATCGATGCGAACGTCTTGAATCGGACTGTTGATGGAAAAGTGTGTACCGCAAACATTCTCGGGACTTCAACCATGTTCGAGGGACAATGGTCGATTGGACAGACTTGGTTTCAGGGTCGATATGTTCAACATGATTTGACCCATAACACTATTTCCTTCGCTGACCTAGCGTGAGTCTGACCTCGGAGGAACCGTCTGGCATGGGGGATTTTAATCGTACTCTACCTCAACTTTTATGTCACTTCATGTACAACTGTCCACAAGTTTATTTTTTCCTTGGCCTCGTAAAAAGGTGTGGAAGGACTCGAAGAAGTTCGAAGCCGGTAACCGGCAGGCGCAAATAATACGGTGTCAGATGAAACTTGCGTGACTTTCGTTGCCCTGTCGCTGCTTGGAGTCTTCAGACCAATGTGTTGTTTTGCCTAACACTTGACCATAAAACGCGCTAAAAAAAATCGCTAAATCCAGTTCAACAATTTATGATAAGATGACCACTCAGAGCTAACAGGGTCGTTACTTGGATGCTCTCTAAGAATTCATTTTTCTCCGGAAAATGGGGTTTGATATAGTAATCAGCCTTTTGCCATACCTTTTTCGCTCGAAAAAGGCATAGGGATCTCTTCGGGCTCTCCAGCTCCGATAAGCGGGCAAAAGCGGGATTGCCGTTAATTTTCACTCGAAAAAGTTGGAGAAATAGAAATTCATTATTAAAATATTTTTTTGACTGGCGCAGTGTGCAATGGGGGCACATACATCACCATCTCGACCTAGTAGTGTTGAGAACCCACAAAATTTCAATTATTTTTTTCCCTCTAGGCTCTGGCGCTAAAGGCATCTGACGTAAAAGTTGTAGGAGGGGGGGGGAGGCTGATGTTGCACAAGTACTCAAGTACTCAAGTACTCAAGCTCAAGCTCAAGATCGGAAGTTTGTCAGTGGAGCCGCCGTTAGACGTTTCTGAGATGCTTTTTATTCCGTAAAAAAAGCACTTTTCCCAAAACGGAATTGGCACTGATATTTTTTATCTCCGACCGCAATTGCCAATTAAAATAATTTTCACTCGAAAAAATTCCAGAAAATAGAAAAATTCATTCTCAATCCATTTTTTACTGTATTTTTTGCGCGAAATATTCCATGCTGAGTGCAATTGGTCGACATAATCTGTCGTGAGTCGACGAGTCGGAGGTAATACAAACAATATATCGGGTTGAAATAAGTACAGAAATTGTACATAATACTAGTTACATGCAGTGGCAGTCGGGGATTCTTTTCATAGAATAACATCACATCTAGACCACCGCCTACGCATCAAGAAAGCTGCAGCTACCAACACTGCCTACGGCACCCAAAAAAAAACATACACTTATAGACTCGTGGATCGACAGACCATTGTCATCCCATCCAATGGTTATAGGAACATTTTCTGCAATTTTCCAGAAACTGAATCGCCACTGGCATTCTGCGACCGCTTCAGTGTAGCTTCGAAATCGGCTAGATCTACGTCCTAATGACCGGGGACTCGGATGAACGAACGAATTTCTTCGAAAAGAGCAGAAAAAAAAAGAGTAGACTTGCCGTTCTAGCTACATCTTTGTACTTGCGGGACAAAAACTGTTCGTTCGCATGTCTTTTTTTTTACATAGTGAAGGATTGCAATCAGATTTGTGTTGCAGTACCCATAGAGAGAGAGAGAGGGAGAGGGAGAGAGAGAGTTCCAAAAGCCACTCACTTGATAAACGGTTCAGCTGATCTATCACCTGCTCGTATCGTCCCATCTCTAATTCGAGCCAGACGAAACTCCTTGAACGCCGCGATTTTCTCAGGAGTAATCCATCTCGCGTTGTAGTTTAACGAAGTCGGATCGCCCACAGGTACCCAAATGAAATTAGCAGAGATCATTTGGTCGACTTCCATTCCCTTCCTCGACATCTCGCTTTTCTCTCTCATGAGCATCTCACGATGGTGTTGCTCGATAAACGGTATAGTCTGAGTACTGACTATCTGCAGCGCCATCTTCTGTTTACCGTCCTTCGCTGTGTGTCCTTCAACGGGGACGACTCTAGCCCAGATATTGACAGAAGATTTTCTGGCGAGGCTGAGGTCCCCGTTGGCGAGATTGAGATTGGAGATGAGGATGAATTCGATCGCTTTCAAGAGGTCTTCGTTCATCGTAACGCCTCGTGCCAGTCTCAGTACTGGATTTGGTTTATTGAGCAAGTTGCCATTGTTAGCTCTCCTTAGCTCTTCGCAGATTGGCTTGTGTTCAGGCCTAAAATACAAAATGGGTTATTCCCGATATGACTTGACGGTAAGTAAATTTATTTTTTTGTAAATTGGAAAAAAAAAAAAAAAAAACAAAACAAAGTTCCGTTTTTTCGTACCAATGAGCCTTCCGACACTCTTTACTGCAGTACCATACTCGTTGACACTAAAAATAGAGAAAAAGATTTGATTGTATAGACGTTCAAGACACACAGACCACACACACAGACACACACACACACTTACCCCCGAACATCGCTTCAAGTTTTCTCCATTCTGAACACAGTTGCACTTTCCACAGTAGCCGGCTTTCAAAACTGATGGCATTTGGAGGATGAAGAAGAGAAAGAGAAAGAGACAGAGACAGAGAAAGGAAGAAAGATTTAGAGGCGTAGATGCGGCTTTGCTCCTTTAAGTAGAATAAAAACGAGGCGAGCTTATTTACATAAATGGGCTTTCAGTTTGCAGGTGTTTGTTTACCCCCTTTGACAGCTTTTTTTTTTTGGGGGGGGGGGATTCAACAAGGGAAAAAAGCCTAGAACGGGAACCTCGAGGCCCGAAACTTAAGGTTGAAAGACGTAAGTGAGGGAGAGCGTGCCAGTATAACGTACTGGTGTATAGGTTCTGAGACTCTACTGGTCGGCCATTCATCTATCTCCACAGCTTGACGGTTAAACCAATCAGGAGATATCCTTGTCCTGAGGTAGCTAGCTCGCGTGAATGAAAAGGCTTTCTCCCTACAAACCCACTGGGCGTGGGCCTGGGCGTAAAAACTTGGAAATGAAAGCATCATTTTTTTCTTCGAATAATATAAGTGACCGCCCCCCCCGCCTGCCAATGCTCGTAACAAACAGATGGGGATTTCTTCCGTCGCCGCCGTGTATACTTGTACAAGAAAAGAAAAGAAGAAAAAAAAAAGATTAAAAAAAGAAAAAGAAAAAGAAAAAAAAACAACCGTAAGTGAAAAAAAGAATATAAGCACACAAACAGATCTACGAGAAACGAAGTAAAGCGGGCAGAAACACGCTTCGGCTTCGCATGCCAATGATCGTTACCTCCCCCCCCACCCCCTTGCTCCCAACCTCCTTCGCTATGCGATGAGTTTCTGTAACACTGTCCCATTCCCCTAAGAGCTCAATGACCCGCATCCGTATCCGTATCCGTATCCGTACCCGTACCCGTCCAACGTTCCAAACCCCCCTTTCTTCACACAAGGCTAAAGTCGCTTCCACTCTCACTATCCCCCGTTCCCTGACCTCTTCCCGAACCACGTCCAGAAAGTATCCCAGATCCACCTGCGTATCCTTGTTGTCCACTAGATCCAGCACCAAGACCACCTGCTCTCCTTCCTCCTGCGTTCTCGCCACTTCCACTTCCAATCCGTCTAGCATGAACACGAAGATACGAATCTTCTTCTTCTTCCTCATCCTGATCCATCCCCGAAACCGAAGAAGAAACGTCCGACACCGACGACTCGGACGGGATATCAAATTCTTCATACTCTTCCGAATCAGAATGCAACTTGTTCCCTAAAGCAACGCGCCGAGGAGAGTTGTGATACGAGTTTCGGGGTGATAAAGAGGTGGGGGAGGTAGTAGCGTTGTTGGTGTTGGTGATGACCAGATTCGGACTCGCAGTATTGTATTGGGATTGCGACTGCGACTGCGATTGAGGGAGAACAGCAGCAGCACCCAAAGCAGGCGAATTCGTCGCAGACACAAAAGGTGAGAAATACCTCGCGCTTCGAGTAGGTGACAACGGAGGTGAACTAGAGAGTTCCAGAGAGGCCGACGACCTCGAAGTCGTGGATGGAGATGGTGGGAAAGACGCATAGGAAGAAGTACCGGAAGCAATGGATGTTATTGAAGCTTCCAAGTTCCGATTTCGTGTCCCTCTCGACGTTTCTTCCATCGCACGACTGCGAGCTGGTAAAGGTGAAGGTACCAATGGGGTCTTGAGTGCAGTAGTGTTGATTTGGGACAATTGATGACTGCGAGCTGGTAAAGGTGAAGGTACCAATAAGGTCTTGAGTGTACTAGTGTTAATTTGGGACACTGGATTTCTAGTCGACTGAACGAGAGGAGGAGAAGGAGCGTGAGCTTGAACATGGGCAGGGGCAGGGGCTAAAGTCGACGCTGAAGCTGAGGCACCCGACTGCGAGCTCCAGCCAGAAGCGGACAAATCAATGAGCTGTTGAACCTGGTCCCGAGATAGATACCCAGACGTCTGAGATTGACTGGGAGATACAGGTAAAGGAGTAGACATCGTCGTACTCGTAGTCAAACCTGACCTTCCCTCGCCTAAACTTGACATCTTCCTGGGATGCAAAGGAACAGCAGGAGCAGGTGGAATACCTCTCAACTGCGATTCAAACACCGGCGGAGAGCCCAACGCCTCAAACGACAAGCCCGATGACCTAGATGCTGCTGAAGCAGCAGACACAGATTCGGGGTATGAGAATGACGATATGGACAAGATGTCCGAAGCCGCTGACTCGGATGGGATGGGCGATATAACTCTCGAAGTGCGCCCGCTTCCAACTCCGCTTGTGCTGGACACATAGTCGAGCAGTTCCACGTTATCTTCGATGTCCGCCCGAGGAACAGGATGGGAAAGCGATAAAGACGGGATGAGGGAAGGAGATTGGAAGGTTGATGATGCTGAGGGAGAGGTAGGATGAGGAATGAGCTGCGAATACGATTGAGCAGGATCAGCAAAAGGATTGGTAGCTGTCGGAGTTGCGAGGTTATTCAACCCATCGAAGGAGGATAGCGATGACAGTCCGGGGTCGAGATTGGGGTTGTATAGATGTGTAGTAGAAGATGCAGCGAGAGAGTCGTTTTCATGGTCGGTTAGATTATCCATCTCGGTTTCAGTTTCAGTTTCAGTCTCAGTCTCGGTGTCGGTGAGAATGTGCATGTTCATCGGCATGAGCGGCGAGAACGCTGGTGCATGAGCTGCACGCTGAGGCCGTAGCATAGACCCGTGGGGTTGCGCAGTAGAGGACGAAGATCTGGTTGTATTGGACTACAATTCGACCCATGGGCACCGATTAGAACCTCGTTCACGGCGGAGAGATTAGCACTTACCCTGGTCTTTATCTTCCTATTCCTCAAAGTAGCAGACTCGACCCCGCTCCGCCATTGCAGAACGGATGCAGCGTCATCATTGCTAGTACCCGCGTCCACTCCACTCAAACCGAGCCGATTCAATGTCTCCATTTCATAATCCTGTCCGACCATGGGGTTCGTATCATCACCGTCCGAGTTTGTATCGCTGCGATTACCATCATTCGTCCTTTCGACCATTGAATTCGAAGATACCGGAACTGGAGCTCGTCTTCTTCTCCTTGCTTCCCTTCTCGCAGCGAATTCTTGGCGCCATTGATCGAATTTCGGGGCAATGTGAGGATCATAGACAAACTGTTAAACAGCGCCAACGAGTCAGATAATCCTTGATGAATAAAATATATAAAAAAGGAATGGATAGACAGAACCGATGGCTGTTCAACAGCCAGAAACTGGGGCATGCGGATGCGAATATATGTATTTCATATTGCCCGTCAGAACGTGCCCGCAAACCACGTACACACGTACATATAGGAAATAGCCATTGATAAGGGTACAAGCGACGTGGACTTGCAGACAAGGTATGAGGGTCATGGGACGAGGGATGGACAGAACCGAATAGAGGCAAAAAAAGCCAATAACGAAAGGATCAGTCGACTTTACCTCTTTGAAAGCAATACCTGCAGCCACAGTACCCACTACAGCAACAACGTATACAACAACCGCTGGCATTTCCTGGAACGTTGCTTAATGTTCTGAGCGGTGCGCGGCTAGGGTTCCAGGTGATAGAGCTAAAATGAGAGAGAGAGGGAATAAGACATCCTGGAGGGTTATGAGATGAATCGGTGATGGAAAACCTTGGCAGATTAAGGGGAAAGCCGGAGAAGAGGTCAAAGGATCCTCCCTTCTTCGTGGTCGTGGTCGTGGTCTAGAGAAGAGCTGTGAGATTGGGCGCTAATCTGACTCATCTCCCGAAACCGCCGATCGGGACGGGCGCTTATCCTATGTATCGGCGCTTACATTGAGCTTGCCCGCCGTTCGTCGTCATCAGAAACATCTTTCTCCCCATTTCAGCTCCCTTCGCGCTCACGGCCTCACCCACTGACAGTTTCGCTTTTCGAGCCGTTGAAGGCCCTAATTTTCTCCTGGGATCAGGTTGAGCGAATGGCAAAATTTGTTACGGACAGTGTCGCGGTGTGGAGAGAGGATGCTGTGGTTATTGAGGATGATTCTGTGGTTGAGGACTGACCTTTTCATTTTGTGTTACGTTCTGCTAGCGTAGTCTACCATGGAGAGGACTTTTTATGGGACCACTGCGTCTGCAGCGCTGTGTATCATTATTATCATCATCATTATTATTACGGAGTCATTGAGTGCTTCAACCTGTGCCACAGATTACCTCGTCGATGAGCTTCAATGGAGAAGGAAAGTGGAAGAATCAGGATCTGTTTGAAAAGTTGATTTTTTTATTCAGTGATTGAATGTGAGACTCAGAGCACTGATTACCGTAACCGATGAAGGTCCATCGACATCTCTGATACGGTTGAATGGTCCAGATACTTGAAAGTCAACGTTTCGTTGGTTTGTCGAAGGCCCGAGGTTATTACGGTGTCTCCGATTTCGTAGCGGTCGTGTTATTCGTAAGTTCCGATTTTTTTCGGAACTCATTTACCTCGCCTCACTGCAGCGCCGTGTATTATTATTATTATAACCCAGCCTTGTTCAACCTGTGCTCGTATCGGGCTCAGTAAATTTCCAGTGATTTTCCTTTGATTTTCTCGTTGCATTGAAGACCGGCCAAGACGAAATCGGCGATGAGCGAGTAAGTTGATTGACAAAACTAAATTGATCGTCACAAGAAACTGAATACATTACCAACTTTCGGTGGCGCTCTAATATCTGCGCTCGGTCACGGCAGGTAATGCACACTGACAAAGTGATCACACTGTCTACTACAAAAGAACAGCCATCATGGCTTTTCTTAACGCCGTCCTTGATTCTCTCCGCTTGTCGTCCCCCCCCCCCCCCGTCCCCCCCCTCCCAGGCTCAAATCAATATGGCCACCAGTACAATACCCGGACAGGCAATAGAGATGCGTAATGTCAAAGACGAAAAGAAGACTACGGAAACTGTAGTTCAGGAAATTGCAGCTCCAGTCAAAGATGAACCTGTCACTGTATCTTGGGATGGTCCTGACGACCCCGAGAATCCCAAAAACTTTTCCGTTGGTAAAAAGATCAACATCACCGGCGTAGTGTGTGCTTTGACGATCAACGTGTACGTTTTGTTTTTTTTTCCCATGTCAATCAAAGAAAGAAAAAAAGATTCTTATGAAAAAACAATCAAGTACATTCGCATCCTCTGCCCCCGTTCTTACTGTTCTCAAATTGAAGGCGAGATTTGGGATTGGCTCGGAAGTAGCGGATTTGATCACCACTCTCTTTTTGTTCGGATATGTTCTTGGGGTGCGTGTAATCATACACACATTGATTCTTCTAATATCGTCTAAATGTTTTTTTTTCTAGCCTTTCCTATGGGGCTCTGGTAGCGAGATCATCGGCAGACGCAGTATCCTTATATACAGCATGAGCATCTACACAATTCTATTCATCGGTCAAGCCCTCGCTACCAACATTCAAACCGTCCTCATCGTACGGTTCTTATCAGGAGTATTTGCCTCATCGCCGTTGGTGATTAGTGGAGGTAATGCAACTTCTCTCTTTTTTTCTTTCTTCTCCGATCTGGCTCTCAAAGCAGCCCGTCAGGTGTTCTTGCGGACGTATGGAATGCAGCGGGGCGCGGTTATGCTGTTACTCTGTTCGGCGGCTGTGTATTCTTGGGCCCTTGTCTTGGACCTCTGATCGGGGGATTGTGAGTTTTTGTTGCTTTCCCACTCGCCGATACAGATTTTTATCCCCTCCTCCTCCCCAGTGTCGCAGATAGTCACTTGGGATGGCAGTGGATATACTGGATTATGATGATATTCGCAGGAACTTGCACCTTTTACGCTATCATCTGTCTTCCTGAAACATACGGGCCTGTCCTCCTCACCTTCAAGGTAATGTAAAACGACGCGATAGAAAACAAAAACACCCCCAACTGAGCAGCACCCTTATGGCAGGCCAAACGTCTCCGGAGAGAGGATCCCGTCAATAATGGAAATATGATATCTGACCACGAGAAACTGGACTCGTCGGCTCGTGGACTCTTTACCCGTACGGTCGTTCGTCCCTGGGTGATGTTGGCGAACGAACCCATTCTCGCTCTCGTCACTGTGTATATGTCTGTCGTATATGGCATCCTATACGCTCGTGAGTTCATTTCAATCCTCACCTTAAACTCTTACCATCTTTTTCTGATCCGTTTCCGTTTCCAGTACTCGAGGCCTTACCCGTCATCTTCATCGAAAAGAGAGGATTCACGCCGACTCAGCAAGGCATTCTCTTCTTGGGAATCGGTATCGGAAGCACGCTAACCACCGTCGTGAACGTTTATCTCGTAAGCAAAGTCAACAAGATCATTCCCAAATGGAAAGGATTCCCTCCCCCGGAAGAAAGACTGTATGCCGCTATGATTGGCGCAGTCTTGTTGGTTATAAGCGTGTTTTGGCTCGGATGGTCAGGGAACTATCCAAGTGTACCTTGGTATGTACCCGGTCTCAGTACTGTCCTTTTGGGAATGGCGATTTCTATGGTGTTCATCGCCTTTGTTGTGAGTAACGAGAGATTTTCTTGTTTTTTCCCCTTCATCCTACATTATCTAACCTTGAACTCATTCAGGTTTTTATCGTGGATACGTATTTGTGAGTTTTTTTTCGCAGCTGAGCAAAAGGGTTTTTTTTGACGCGACCAACCAGAATGCTTGCTGCGACCGCTCTTGCTAGTAACACGATGTTACGGTCTGCGACTGGAGCAGCATTTCCTCTGTTTACCGTTCAAATGTATCATGGTATGGGCGTCCAATGGGCTTCGACGTTGATAGCCTTGATATGTCTTCTCTTGGCACCGATCCCATTCTTGTTTTACAAGTACGGTGCTCGGATTCGTGAAAGAAGCAAATATGCACCTTGTTTGGTATGTGTCATTTCATCCGGATCGCGCTGTATCTCTAGTTTTTTTTAATTTTTTTTTTAACGGTGGGACTACTTGTAGGACCTGAAAATCGCCAAGCAGATTGCAGAGGAAGAGGCGAACGAGATGAACGAGGTCAGTCATACAAATTTCATATTTTTTTTTATGGATTCACTTTATTGCAGAATTCCCCTTAGGCCAAAGTTTCGGGTGGAAGTGAAGGCACGCTCGAACCTACCCACGTAGAAGCAGCCCGCTCTATCAGATCCAGACGGTCTTCGAGACACTCTGTTAATTCTGTTCTTCTCGAGAACATCCAACAACTAACGAACACGATGAGCGAGGTACAGTTCTTGCTCCATGAGGCTGTCTCGAGCCAGGCGCAGTCGACGGAAATGCAACGGGAGCTGACGGATACCATTCGTGAATTCCGGAGTTCCATGTACTCCCGCCAGGAATCAACCTACAGTATCGGCGATCCTCTACCTCGGCCAACTTCATCATCATCAACAACAGATCGATACTATGCTATGCCCCCGATTCCTGAGCTACAGAACCAACCGTTACACGAGGCTCCAATTCCGACCGTTCATCCGGCTACGTACGATTGGAGCGTGCAACTAGGACCGATCGACCTTTCTCAAGTTGTCGACCTTCACGGTACTGCTCTCAGCTTTGCTCGAATGACTAAACGGGGAAATCAGATATCTCCTCAGGTTAGAGGGAGCAAGGGCGGTAGTAGTCATGTTCTCATCATGTCATGGAAGACGGAGGAAGAGGCCCAAGCGTTTTATAAGGCGTGGTCGGAGGAACCTCCAGTCGCGTATGCTACTCTTTCTGTAGTACCGAATTTCTAGATGTGGTTTCCGTATAAGTAGTACTCTTTTTTTTATAACACCCCTACTTGATAATAATATATACTGTCCCCATGTCGTTCAATTCAGCCTGTGACACCCCGCTAATTTTCGTCACTATTTTATTGACGAAGTTGAAGAAATTAGCTTGCCGTCAGCTTCATAAAGGAAGCCACCGGCTGGAGAAGCAACTACTAGTAACTGAGTTATCATTATGCATAAATGGAAGCTCAGCTTTGCTATAATAGGAGCACTGGAATATCGGTAGAAGCTTCTTCACAATGATCCGATCTAGCCTTGGACGAAGCTACACTACCTTCTGGACTCGTAATGTCCAAACTCTGAGCATCCGGCTTTCCCACTCTCTCCTCCTTCTCCCTACCGCCCCGCCGCCGCCTGCAACTTGAAGCTCAAAGAATATCAAAACTCCTCTTGTTCCTTCACAGCAGGATTATCCTTTGGCCGTTCAGCCACTCAGGGTTTAAATAGCCCGACTGAGAAGCCTCCAAGGCGACCTGTTTACTGGCAGTGTCCAACCAAATCGACATTGGATTGTGCTCGCTGGTATTGCGAATTATATTTTGTTTCTAATTTATATAATTTTTTTTATTTATAATCCGTATTACATAAACTAACTGAATTAGAAAGTAGCAAAAAATTTTACCCCTCAAGTAAGTTACGGTAATTGAAGTGAAATTCAAAAAAAAGGATAAAAAAAAAAAAAAGATAAAAAACCTTAAAATTTTGAATCCATTTCAGACAAAGCTTTGAACTCCTGAGCGTAAATTCGATCTGGTACTTGATGGCTAAAAAACAGAAAATGTTAGACTTTTTTTTTTTGGAAAGGAAGGATAAGATCTTGAAATAACGTTACCAGTTCCGTTATAGCCTCTGAACTGAGTTCCGACGAGCTTCCACTTCCACCGGGCTGTGCAAAGTGAATACTCTGTTTCCAAGTGGCTTTGGAATCAGTGCTCAATGTAATGTAACTTCGACTGTTGAGATATATGAGGAGCGTGACAGAGTGGAGACTTGCACAAATAGCACATATGGGGAAGTGGTAAAGCTGATTAGGAAATTTCATCATGACGCCAAGATCCCCAACAGTAAGAAGTGCTAGAAAGATGATCCGACAAATTTTAAAATCATGCCTACATTTGGAAAAATAAAACCATATTTTTACCTGTTAAGAACCCGTTTTCGATGAGCAGTTGAATTAGCTGGGAAATGGCCCGATTTGTCTCCTTTCTGTGCCCAGAGTCTGACTTTTTGAGCTATCATCCATGGACCGTTGGTCAATTTGGGTAGGCACTGGAGTAGAGGATGCGGTGTACTCACTAAGAAAATCATTGAAGAAGTAATAATGGTGTCACAAATTGAACTGGACGCAAGCCATAACTAGATGGAGGAAGATGATTGATATCGGCTCAGCTCGTTCCTATACTTTTGTGACGTACCTCTTCATAGAGGGGTCTCTCGTTCTGTTTCTGCTGGACGCTTTTTACCCCGTTGATGATGGATGCAACTGTGGCGATGAAACCAAGCTAAAAAGGGCAATGTGAATCAAACGGCTTCAAAGCTTCAAGCTGTCTCGTCTGTTACATACCGAAACCACTATAGCTGCCACAGCTTTGGTGTAATACGACCGCGAAAACAATATCATTCGATGGGCGTAAAAGAACTGCACCGGAAAACTGGCTGATGCCACGATTACATAGTGCCAGCAGAGAATTAATATGCTTCTTACCCATCACGGTAAGTATAGGGACATATAGCCATTGTAGATTTACTGCTGTGAGCTCATCGACGTCTCCAAAGTGGGACCCAAAGACGACGAATGCATCATGCATGTTTAGGGCAAGCTGAGCGGTTGCTATAATCAAAAGATAGGAAACGAGTATCTTGACTCGAGCGGGATCGTTTTTGAAGGACCGGAAATAGATCCCTGGTTCAAAATGAACGGTGATAAGCTTTAATCTTTCAAAGTTGACTGATCCCTCACAGGTATGCGAACATGCAAAACCGTACAAAATCGCCGTCAAGAACCACCCCAAAAACTACCGAAGGGTCTGATTTGAGCCGAAGGTAGTAGCGCAAGGACGAACCTTTGGGTATGTGCTACGGAAATTGTGCGAGATTTGAGTACAACATTCGAGTTTATAGCGCAGAGTTGGTAAGACTTACAGTGGCACGAGCATCGACGGGGGTAATGCGGGCGGCATCGCAGCGAGGGAAAGGAGGGGAACGAGGGACCTTTCTAAGCCGGTCAAGGTCGCCGGTCATTTAAATGAAAGAAACGGGGGAAAAGTCTTCTATATCCAGTAACGTTCAGGTGGTATGTCGTACTTGACAGATTTTGATTGCCCATAGTTGATTTTCCATCTAACATGGCGCTCCGAATACCATCCTGGCGAATCATTGGACTCGCCTCCAGCTTCCTTATTTATACTCAAGTTCAGTCGCGAGTCCACCTCTTAGAAGGGTATATTTCAAGGGAGAAAGCTGGAGAATCAGAACATCTACAACAAACTATCATATTGATCGAGACGTCTTGTCCTATTTTGGGCACAGCCATTTTTAGGGACGCCCAGCCAATTATTTTATTTTGAATTTTCCGATATTTTCAGATTTTTCTTACCATCATCACATGCTCGAAATCAAGAGTTTCTCAGATCTTTTTTTTCGCCCTTTTGTTCACACTGGACGAGGGGCGTAAATCAGAGTTTGAGGTTAAAATATACTGGAGAGGGGATAATATTACGGTCAACTGATCATACATATCTCCTTGGATACAGCACTAGGGCGGTTTTGAGTTTATACAAGTTGCGTGCCGAAAGAAAAAAATTTCGAATCGGGCTAGATTCGACCAAATCCGTCCAGAGCTTCAACTGGAGTTTCAGCAGTATGACAGACTTTTGTACACTCACCAGAGTACGGAAAACGCATCCAATGTTCTCGCCTGTGCATTGAGCATAGTCACCGATCATATCTAGCTCATGCTCTCACTTTTCCTACCATTGGGGAGCAGAGGTTTTAATGCAGTGTCCACCCCGTGCGGTAGGGCTGAAGCACCGCTTTCCGGAGACAAAAAGTTATCGTGTTGTAAAGCCTCGCGAATGTCGGTATCGTCTAGATAAAGGGAGGGTTCAACGACGCGATAAATGAATGCAAAAACTGGCGTACGGATGAACATTGATCACTCGACTCCCCGGTTTCATCACCTTTCTTACCTTCTTCAATATACGCTCACTATCGGCATCATTCCAATCACGCCCGGAGGACCATATAAGCTCTTGGAACTCCCCAATAGAACACCTACTATATATATCACACCCTTCCACCGCGGCATCCTTGAAGAAGTCAAAGGGCTAAAATTCAAACCCCCCCGTGCTCGAGTGCGAACAGAGTATTCTTCCTCCCAGAACTATACGCATCAATTCAACTTCCACCAGGCAGTGGAAATGATACCTGTTTGGCCATTTTAACTACTTGCGGCTGGTCCTGCAACACCCGACTGAATGCCCATGGGTAAACTAACTACTAGTATGGTAAAAGTGTGAGATGGGTAATTTATTAACTATGTACGTTGATCTAACTCACCTTTAGCAAGGGGACCCTTCCCAGTAGCTGGTCCATAGCGCGCGAAAAGCGTTCTCCCTTCTGGAATCCCAAGTCCTACTAAATGCAACTCATGTGAAAAAGAAAATATGATCGGCAGATAGACCGATTGACCGTCTTGTAGTGCTCAGAGAGCGAGCATCCAACGGCACGTTGGAATGGGATACCATCATCCACTTCAACTGAGAGTTCTATAAGCGTTTCATTGAGGTATACGGATGACAAAAGACCTTCGTCCTAGTCTACCCTACAACACGGTAAAATAATAATCATTAAAACTGACGGAATCTTCTCACAAAACAAAATCACTCACAACAGAACAGCAGTTAATGATATCGGATCCGATGACACTGGAAAGCTTCGTACTCAAACAAAATGTTGGCAAAACTGTCCCAGGTTTCACTGCATGAGAACACAATTGAGACCGAATTAACAGGTGAGATAACCCAACTATGTGAATAGAAATAGAAAGGTACGTATATATCTGACCCCTCCCTTGAAGCAGTGTCCGGTCGCGAGAAAGGGTAAGATACGTGTCAATTTTGGAACAGGAAGACCTGAAAGACCCAGCAAGCTCCAATAATGCTGGGATTCCCTCGAGCTTGTTCGAGGTGGCAATCTGCGATCTTAACTTCCATCGCAAAGTTGAGAACAAAGAGAAGCTTTGGCGAATTGAAACGAGCTAATTTTTAAGCCGGAATGACAATGTTCGTTGGACTCGATAATGGCGAGAAAAGATCGAAAAGTAAAAAGAGAATTAGTCCGATTCATCTTAAAATAGACTCGCACCATGGAGATACCTCGAACGCACGTGGTAGCAAACCGAACTGCAAAGGTCCGGACATAGGCTTTCCCAGTCATCTCCGCAGCATCTACGACGAGTCTTCATTCCGGGCTTGCCAGTGGTTACAGGTTCCGCCGCCCCTCAACCTCTGGCTACACTTGATGTTGAATTGGCGTATGGTTATCCGACACTGCATAGTTGGCGGAGATCAGGACTGTAGAGGTGGTTTTATCGGTCGAATAATACAAGAAAAGATCTCATGATTCAATGGTCTGGTTGAAAGCCAGTGCCGATGCCAGAGAGAGCATCCGCCGACGTTCAAATAGTTGTTCTATTTTTAGAAAGTTGTTTTATTCGCGGAGGAAAGTCAGCTTGGGCACATGCCAAAGTAATTTGGCGTCAACGTACCACTCTCGTTCGTGCCCCACTTTCCGTTCCTCCTCCCTAAGCTCATCTCTTTTAGCCTTCCCCATTCAAATATTCGTAAGAATTGGAATTTCAACATAGGCCCTAAGAAACAAGGCCCGTTGTAGCCAATCGAAGACAAGACGACAGCGATTGATCCTGCCGACTATCATATATCAGCCTCGGAATAGGGTAGCTGAAAAAATCATCGCCATCCGCCTAGTCAGCCTAGAACGTCAAGGATCCGGCGTCGACAGGAACCACGGAAATACTGAGTCTTCGGACTGAACGGCGCAAGGATCTACCCGCAAGAATGAGAGATTTGCATACAAAAGGAGTACGCGGGCTGGAGAATGCGATGTGGGGACGAGAGCTGCCATAGCATAAGAAAGGTGGATGACGGATGTAGTGAAGGCAGTGAAGGCCCGGCCAGAAAAGAGGATCCGAGAGCCGTCCAAGGACTGTTCAGCGGACCACGACTGTGCCCGGTTACATTTCGGTGGAGTTTCAAGTCGCATTAACTCTAGGGGTGTATAACAGGCAAAGGAGCTGGAAACAAAGTAGATTGCATAGAAATCAACAATGGGCTGTACGTGGGGGGAATTTTCTGTGCGAGAAAGTGATAAGCGCGTACGGAAGGGTTGAACGAGTATCAACGTGAACGTGACTTGTATTGAACTGTATTATTGAACGTGCGTTGAAAGAAATGCCAATCATGCCAAAAGCGCCATCATCACCTATATTTTTAACCTGCCAGTTCCCGCTATCAAGTTGAAGTCAGGACACATGGTCGTTTTTCAGCACCCACACCCACAGAGGAGGATAAAAATGTAATCGTACGTTGAGGCGTTGAATGTAGGTACATTGAATTTCCAGTCTTTCCAGTTGAAGACACCAAGCAATTCAATCAAACTTTGATCAAGGCCACGTCGAGGTGAATGGATTTGAGTGTCCTGAACTACTCATCTCCCATTTAGTTATCAGATCAGATTCCATTCGATCCGGCTATTTTGTACCTACTTCGAGTAATTATAACATCTTTCTTATTTCACAAGGCGTATGCTAGACAATCTAATCTATTTAACTTTATTCAAAGGCTGAGGAATACAAGAGGCAGCACTGAGGACAAAGCTCAAGAAGGAAAATAATGCCAATGGAGTTATGACCCAGCAAATAGAGTTGAGTGAATGAGCTCACTTTACTTGTAATCAGAGTATCATTGTCTCATAATTTGAGAGATAGAAAGTTGGTACATAAGTTATATGCATGGGAAAGTACTTACAGGATATGACGGTTTTTATTTTTTATTTTTTGGAAAGTCTGTAAAAAAAAAAAAAAAAATTATTGGCGGCCCCCCAAAAATGGCTATGACTTTTGACTACCAAAGTGCTCAAAATGGGACAATAAAGGAGAAGCGTGGAATACAAAGACAAAAATAAGGAAACAAAGTTGAAAGGTTTAAAATAGCTTGCCAAGACTTCAAGTATATCAAAGAACCCGAAAGCGTTCGAGTCTACTGGCTCTTTCTAGAAAGAATATACGGCGAGACTCGGAGCTTGTACTAAAGAAAAAAAGATGAAAGGAACCATTTTTGTGTTCTTTCTACATGCATTCAAGGATGACTCATGGAACCAAAGTGGAGAAATGTGAACCAGACATTTGAACGCAATCATCACCGGAGCATCGTTGAATATCTCTTTAATACGTTTTATAAATACACACGTATTCTTTTCTCCGACTATAAAGCACTGATATGTACTACTCATTTCAATTTGCTGTTTATACTCTATTGATTTTGTCAAGCCCAAGTCTGGTGCAGCTCGGCCCAACCTCCGCAGAATGAATTTGACTTTATTGTCGTCGGAGGTGCGTATATATATATGACGTCGTCTTCATCTTTGTCTTTATCTACCACCTCGAATGCTCATTTCCAACTAAAATTGGGAAATACAGGAGGTACCGCAAGCAACGTAATTGCTAACAGGTTGACTGAAAGCCCATTCTGGTCAGTTCTTGTTATTGAAGCGGGAGGATCGTGAGTGATGAGCTTTTATGTTACCCGGATATTCGTCTAAGTTTTAAATTATGAAAATTTCTCAATGACTACAGTAATCGTGGTATCCTCCCACTTGAAATGCCCGGAATGGCACCTAGTATAGTTACGCCAGATACATCTTGTGTTTTTTTTACCTCCGTCTCTTTTCCTCAGTATTCTGAGCTTTTGAAGGTTTTGAACTTGCTGTAATGCCTTGTGGTTTTACCACTATTGTATGCGATCTCAGCGGGACACGTCAAGTCATCACCCGCTGCAACCTACTTACTCCAACTCCTCCACCGAATTTTCAGCGGTTCGGGTACGTATATCCCTCTCGGAATTTTTGGCAAACCATATTCACGCTGTATTTCAGGTGACGACTCGAAGGGATACTTTATTCAGCACCCGGAGATACTGAGCAAAGAGCGCCAAATGAGGAAATCTTTGGTTCTGTTACGACAAGTCCAAAGACAAGGATTTTGCAGAAGGATTTTGAAGATCGATCCTGGCTAATCGGTGTTTAGGTGTCCGTGTTTGAAATGTATTTCCGGTACTTTCTCCGAAAATTTTATGCTTTCGAAGCAGTCTGTACGAAAAATGCCATGCCGTCGTAAATGTTCCGAGTTCGAAATATACAAGTAATTGGAATCCGGTGGCATTTACTTACTAGTGCTCCTGCTTTTCGACTTTGACTTCATTTCCGAAATGCAGGATCGATCTCTCCGTCGCCATCGCGCCGATAATTCCTATCGATACGCAACATGAATTCAATCAAAGAGGTTACGGAGTCATATGCAGCTAGCTGCATTTATTATGATGGTGTGCGGAATAGACAATAGAAATCTGAAATTAAAATTCAACTGTGCAGAATGTCGCATTGATAGTCACATTTAATAAGATAGCCCAAATTTGGTTGGTTTGTTATACGTTCCAAACGTGAATTGACCCCAGTTCTGTTAAGATCCGCTGTCATCATTTATGCATTAATAAGTCATTTTTATGTAACCGTCTACTCGATTTCGGTTCTCTTCCCATTGTCAATCTAACCAACCGTCAGAAATAGGGGGAATATTACAAAAGTAGAGCCGAATAATCATGGAGGCGAGAATTGTGATTGGTATGTTATCCAAATTGCTGGGACTCTTCATCCTTTGTGACACCAGCCTCAGTTGTGGTTCTATTCGCAAATGGTATTAGTCTGATAATAGTTCTTTGTACGTTCCGCTATCAAGTGACCACTCAGAATGGCAGACAGGGGAGCTTTCTGTAGATCACGAGTACCTCAGGCTTCCCATCCAAATCCATAAAACCACTACCGTAACCAACTAGCACTGTTTCCACTCATCCAGTATGTCCGACAATACTAAATCCATCTCTAAATCCGATGCTATCTTTGCACGGGCGTATGCGAGCGCCATCAAAAGTAAATTCAAGGTTGCGATTGGAGAAGACGGGTGCATGGATTTGGTCTACCCTCAAATGACCAACTTTCTCATTTACGAGTTGGCAGATGCTCCCCAGCACTCTGATAATCCTACATTCATTGGTGCTTCTGCTGACAGCTACCTGCAACAATTGCGCAGCTGGTAGGTAGAAGATCTTTTTTGGCTTACGGAGTCTACCGGTGATTGTTTGTTAGTCGAAGACAAAGAATGACACGATCTCCGAATATGCCAGCGAAACCCTGATTTTATCTTCTCTGGGATGATGTCGGAGATGGGGCAGAAAGTTTTTTAATTTTGATTATCTCAAATGGTGGCACATGCCACAAATGTCACCCCAAACAGATTTTTTTTGATAATGATCGAAAGGGCGTTGTTTTGTTGATGCTACTAATGTTGAATTCATTTCGATTCACCGTCGCCGTCACGGAAAAATTGGTCACATTTCAAGCTATTAGTAGTGGGAACGTCTTCGACTCCAACCCCTCACCTACATTGAACACACCTGCTAGCTCGACCTTGCTAGATCTATGTCGGACTCGGATTATGCTCATCCTTATGGAGACACTCTCCCTGAAGGCGCTACCCTTGGTCGGGGATATGCCCTGTACTCTAGCAACAATCGCGTTTATTTTGTCGTCCACAAGAACGGGGACCTTGAGCTCTTGAATGACAGTGACGAAACCTTGTGGGAACATCTGGGAGGAAACGCATCGTATATCACGGTGCTGGCCAATGGAAGATTTTGCGGATATACATCGAGCGGAGAACAAATGTTTTCCACTGGAACCAGCGGTAATGACGGCCCCTACAAGCTGGTTTGTCGGGACAATGGTAATTTGGTGGTGTATGACAGGAACAACGTATCTGTGTGGGCTGCCGTTGACAATTAGATTACTCTAAGTGGCTGTCATTTGTGACTTGGTAAGTCAGTTGACTCAATTTACGTTTTCCTGCTTCCGATGTCGGCTCACATATCTGTCAGCTGTCTGAATGATGCAAGGAGAAGAGAAGTATCAACTATTTCAAATCGAATATGTATCATTGTCGGAGGTGAAGAGAAGTATGTTCGAGTGAACAATTCCAGAATCCAGATTAGTATGTGGTGTGGTGTAAATAAAAAATCAGCCAATTTCATATCCATGCTAAAATGAGCATAATCATGCTACTAGAGGTCAGCTCTCACAAGTGCATTCCTGTGTAATCAAAAGCTGTCAATGGGAACAGGATTGCATAGATAACTTTGCTCTGAACGTGGGCCCAGATCGTAATCATTGTTTTACTGTTTTTCAACTTTCTTGTATAAAAGTGTGTTACGTTGGGGTAAGGCAAACCAGGACAGCAGCCACTTACACCTGTAAATAAAGTAACTTTTTATTATACTCATATTGAACCGAAACAGTGAAAATAGTGAGATCATATATAAGTTTTTTTACGAGTGAAACGATGTCCTTGATGACTTCTAAAAGTGGCAGCCATTTAGAGCAGTTGCTCTGCAGAGCATTGCAACTGTTGTTGGATCTAGTGCAAAGTGATTTGCCCACATCGTGTACGACTAACGTTGTATTTTTTTTGGAATGTGGTCTTGTAGGGAATGGCCACGGAAGCGAAATTACATAGATGGATCGGCTAACTTTGACATTGCAATATAATTGATTTTGAATGAGGTGCGACATGAGCGTGGAATATTTCTGTTCTTAAATGACTTTGAAGGCTTCAGTTCGCGAGTAAACTGATTGCATTCATGCCATTTTTCCATCAGTCTGCTTGAGTGAACCAGGCTTGACTGGGCATTCCAAAAGGTCGGGCATTTCCATCAAATCTAAGCCAGTTTCTCCAGGATAGAGGGTTCTCGGACGCTTTCAATCCTTCTAAATGTAATGGTTTACACGAAAACTGATACACACCTAGTATCTGTCAAAAGTCTACTAGGCCATCAAAATCAAAGATAATCAGCACAACAAGGTGCTTTCTCCGGAGTTCGATTCTAGGGCTGAAAGATCAAGAAATCCTGTGTTTTGAAAGGCTTTGATTTTTACCCGAAAAGCACGAAATATTTGGAGGGGTGGAATTTAAATTAACACTACCTCAAAGTTTAGATGGAGAAGCTGGCTTCCAGATACCCCCTTTAAAATTCAAGAGATTCGAGACATGTCGTGAATTATCTACACGAAGAAAACGGAGAATAGTTAAGACATGCCGCCGACGACAACGGAAACGGGGAATCACCTAAATTCCGGAAAGAAATCCGGCTAAGTGTTATGACATCATTTTTATCGGAAATCCCCAAGTTGGACTGCCTAGGGTACCTCGGATCAATATTACAATCAAGTTCGCTGCAACTCCAGTCATCCGCCAGCGAGTGCATCGTGCATGTTCGTCAATTCATAATAATGATTTGAGTAATTCAGATTTCTTACTTTCCCTGACTATCAGCTGATATATCAATTTTCGGTCCATTGGACGACAGAAGCGAAAGTGAGATTTTTGCTGGCCAGTGAGTCGGGCTGGGATAACCTGATATAATAAATTGCAGGCGCGTTGGCGCAGTCTGCATTCGAAGGCATCGGAGCCGACTAAGTACCGATTTTGGATTGCACGCCGGATGTCAAGCATAAATCGTACTCAAGCTGATGTTTGGCGCAAACTCTACTGCAGAATTGTACAATCTCCTCACTATGGCCCAGCCGATCAATCCCGCAAGGGTTCCCTGCACATGTGGCTTTCCTTTGTTACTAAATGGATTTATTTTGTCGTCGCAACGATTACTGCGATCTCCGCTTCTCATCCGGCCCCTCATGATTATTGGCTTTACTTAGTTAGAATTTATTGTTGGACGTCATGGATATGAGTACATCGCGACAAAATAAATCAAGATAAGGCCTAGGAATACTGTTCTATATCCCTCCTTTCGCTGCTACAGGCTGCTGGGGTGGAGTCCGTAACAAGCGTTTTTCTGATGCCGTTAGGTTCAACTAAATATCCAATTCCAAGTTTGAAATTTTGAAAATTGAGACATGCCATGAATTGTCTGAGAGATGAAAACGGCATGATGTACTTTACTGTACATCATAGGTCGCACACGTAAAAGTCCTAAGCTAATCTGTCAACCGATTCTGACACTTGTACTACGTCTACACGAAATTGACCAGCGAAAACGTTTTCTGGTTGAGCCGAGATGCTAGTTGAAAGCCTGGCAGTCCACCTGAGTCTAACTAAAATAGAAACCTGCCCCGCAGATCTCCGGGGTCATAGTATTGAAGGGGCTAACTACTTTGACTTTGTAGATGGAAGAAGTATTACGCGGCAGAATCCCTAAAAAGAACACCAGCTCTAAGGCTTATATCAACCAAAAGGGTATTGCTTCCATACACCCACGCGACTAGAACCCATATCAATCCCATCGCAATGAATGCTCTATCCAATTGTATTTAAGCATGCCTGTAGCCTCATACTTCCCTCATCTCATTCCCTCACAGCTACAGAAGGATGACCGATGTACCAAAACTTATTGCTGTTTACGCAGGCTACGGTGATACTCTCTTGCTACAGTTACCGCCAGAAACAGGCCAACTCAATCCTCGTATGTGCCGTTCTAACTGCCATTGTGTGAATATCTGAGCTGGTCTACTAGGTTATTGGTTGATTGATGGTGGGCCAGTGGGGCCGATGGCCGCTTCATCGCAGAAAAATGGAAAGCGGAAGCTTGATTCGGGCCCTACCTGGGACACAGGTGGTAACCAGTACAATTCCTACTACCAATTTTTGCGACAAGCTCTGCTTCGCTTCTGCTGCTCTGGAGATGAGGATGCGAAACTTAAATTCAAACAAATTGATCTCCTCCAGGGAATAGTGGTTACTCATCCACATCAGGATCACATGGACGGTAAGTTGCACCAGGCTTGTTCGGAGGGAATATTATTGAACTTGTGTTGAGGTATCATACAGCTTCTCACTGACTGGCTACCGGATGCAACATCCCTCCCCAGCGAAAAGAACCCTCTCAAATTCAAGGGACCTGTCGTCCTGAATAAGGACTTTGAGGATAAAGAGACATCAGTGAAGGGCTATCTTCGGTCTTTGCTTGGGAAAAAAGGATTCAAGCACGAACCTTGGGATGACATACCCGCAGTCGCAGGCTTGATACACGCGACCCCCACAGGAACTCTTTTCAAAATGGTTCCCAAGTCTACTAGTACTTCGACTGATTTCATTCAATTTGCACTCACGGTGGAAGGGGAAAGCAGCGAGAATAATCAAAGGTAAACATCTGACTAATACCCCAAATGCTCCTCACAATACTCACACTTATTTTACTTATTTTATAGCATTATCACATCGTATGAACCTCCATTGGAGACGAATCGGCCAATTGTGACCACTGGCGATGCACCTGGACATCACATTCTTTCACGACTCAACATCCCTTATAATCGTCAGGCTCCCCCTCCCCCAAAGACACTATCTATTTTCAAAGTTTCCCACCATGGCTCTCAGCGCAGTAATCATGTTATGACAAAGCTAAGCATTAACGATAATCAAATGGAGAAACTGGAATTCTTTTTGCTTGCTTTGTCTGCATGGTATTTGGGAAATCCGGCGAACTTTGTTCCGCCTCTAGCCCCAAACCATGCCATTGCCCAGTTCCGTGAACGTGTTCATACTTCCCGTGCATGGGACTGGATAGCGTTTGATTGGAATACACGGACGATACCTGCATTCCGAATGGCCATGGATACTGCTTCCACGTCCTGCTACGACTATATTCAAAATCTAGATCTAGGCAAGCCTGGCTTGCAATACACCGGAAATAACGGAACTGTTTATAACTTGAGAGATCAACAGCAGTGGATAGGTTTCACACTACTTCTACTCCAGCGCTTTCAGCAACTTGAAGAGGGACTTCGTTTGGGCAATTGGCCAACCGAAGATGTTCTGAAGGCTAGTCGATTTGTCCCGAAAATCAAACAGAGTGGGAAAAGTTGGAAGATTAAAGATCTTACCGGCAAAGTTGGGATACACGGTGTATGCGACGTATTAAAGTACGACCCATTCGTTGCTCTGAGATTTATCGGTGGCATACGCGAGTTTCATCAGAGTATTGAGTATGTTCATATAATCGCCATCTCTATTGTCAGTGCCTCACGCTATTGCCTCATTTTAGTGCACGTAACTATATCATTTCCAGCCAGAGGGAAATCTTCGGACTTCCAAACCCCACTGTCATTGCAGCGATTATGGTGGCTGCTTACAACAGACCGGATGCCATTGTAAGGCACCTGTATGTTACAGACCCGTGGGCGCTGAATATGGAAGGCATCCTCTACTATCTGGGATTTTTAGCACCTACTGTCCAAAAGAATCAATGGCGTGACAGAATCAAGGTCTTTTATCTAGACCAAGATTATGTTGCAGAAGTCCCCACCACTGCAAGCCCTGATATTCCTGGATGCACCGAGTTTCGCCTTGAGGATGGAATGGATTCCCCTACTGTTCGAGCATATCTCAATGAACAGTTTGTGGGTAGCAATGCATACAACACTCCGTTCTCCACTTGGCTTGAGAGGTCTAGCTTCTCAGTGTCCATTCTGGATCCAGGCAATCCTATTACTCCCTTTGGGTGGCTTAACATGGTTCATTCCAGTAACTCTGTGCAGTTTAGTCTCGTGGCTGCAGCCCCTCCACCAGTGTTGCCGCGGTTCGGTCCGTGAACCTGATGGACCGGGTTCGGACCTGGACCTGAACCGAGGTTCAGGTGCAAGGTTCAAATTTTTTTGAACCGAACCTCAGGTTCAGGTTCGAGGTTCAGACGACTGACGAACCTCGGTTCAAGGTCCAAAGTCATTTTGAACCTCGAACCTTGAACCTCTAACATATGTTGCTGCTGTTTTTTTTGCCCTAGCTGACAGCACAGTGTCTGGTATCTGTCTTCAAATTTGGCTTTCCTCCACTTTTGAGCTGCATGGTAAATAATTTGCATGTACTGAAAGTATTTATTGTGCCCTTCCTTACCTTAAATTGATAGCAACTTGAACCTGTCATTTTGTATAATCTCTGATAAAATAAGATTTTCCAATCTACAAGAGGAAATACACAGTCTGCACTGAGAGACAAGCCCTTACAGCCATTTTAACCTTTGCTCTGAGTTCATGCTTCAGTAAAATTAAGGAGTCCAGCAGAGACCCAATCAATAAAAAAGTTGTTGTTCTTCAAGGGTGAGTTGACTCTCTGAATATTAAATAGTCAGCTCAGCCTACCAAGCTGATAATAGTCCAAATGATATTTCAGCAGAAACAGGAGCCTGGCATCTTGTGAATGTCTTTTGACTCAGGAAAATTAATACATATAGTTTCACTAGATTTCGCGGTTCGAACCGGGTTCGACCCAAGTAAACCCTGAACCTGGACCTCTGAACCTGGACCTTAGGTTCAGGTGCAAGGTTCGGAAACTTTTGAACCGAACCTCAGGTTCAGGTTCAGGGTTCAGAGAAATTAGCAGGTTCACGGACCGGACCGAACCGCGGCAACACTGCCCTCCACAGATCAAACTTGCCCGCACATCCGGAGCCCCATCCAATGTTGCTCTGAACTCAAGTGTATATAGTATATCCTTGGTTAATGATCCAACATCGATCATTCCGGACATGATATTTCAATCTGGCAAACATGTATGGTCTGGAAACAAAGAGGATCCGTGGTTCAAACTCATGCTTAGTAATCTCACTCAAATTCTATGTTGTGTGGATGATGGGGCCGGTGGAAAAGAGCTTAAGTTTCAGCCTTCGTCTCCTCCTCCTCCAAACATTGCCCGATTGCACTTCAAATCAAGTCTTGTTGTACCCCCGACAATTTCTTTGTTTGGGGGTTCCAATCGGGCCCTTTCTGCTCCCAAGCAACAAGTTTCCACAGAGGAAAGCTTTTTGGCTTGGTGGACTAAAGTAGCCCCTCACCATGTTGGACCGGTCACACTTCTTGATCTTAGTAAAGTGGTATTAGGAGATCAGCCTGGAGCAGCTCTACTTACCATGGCTAGCAGTCAGCTGGCTGCTTTAAGTGGTATGACTGCATACAATGTTGACACTGCTAGTTCACCGCCGGTGGTTGAAGAGCCAAGTGGCGCGGTTATTGTAAAACCATTGCTTAAACCTTCTGGAGTTGTTCAGCTATCCAATCCAAACGGAGGAGCTTTGATTGCAGTTGCATCTATTTCAGCACAAATTTCCTCTGCAGATTCCACGCTCGTAATCCACACCAGTCTAGCCACGGAAATTAAAACAGAATGCACATTCTCCTTCACGCAAACCTTGCCATTACTACTCTATCTTGAAGCCATAGGTTACAAGGGGGATTCTTCAAAAGTCTCATTAGCTGGTGTCGCGGGCTCAATTGCAGGCTTTGACTTTGTTCTTGGGTTCTTTTCACTGATACCCTCTGCAATCCTGACCGCTACCAATTTCCTCAGTTGGCCACTTGATGCTACCAAGACTGAGATTACATTCCAACAAAGTCCAATTGGTGCAGATGTCCAGGCGGCTAAATTAGTTACAGTGGTCTCGAAAAATCTCCAAAACATCAAATTGGCTGGTTTAACCTTTTCTGTGCAAGGTGTCTCCTTGAATCTGGTTCAATTTGATCCCGAAAACAGCCAACCATACGAACTAGCTCTTTCTATGGACATTACTTTAGGATCAGGTGGAAATAACCTAGCATTGTCTCTCACTGTTACTCAAGATGTTACTGGACAAGCGGTTCTGAAATTTATTGCAAAACCATTAGTAGTCTCATTGAAATCGTTGTTCAGCGGGTTGGGCTTCACGCCTCCATCGAAACTGTCCCTGCCATTTAATGGTCCTGATGTTATGGCCGGGACCCCCGATTTGGTTGGATTTACCATGACCATTCCAGGTTTCGGAGTGGGCACTGTGTCATTGCAAAGCATATTTGCACAGATAAGCATGGAAGGATGGCGTCCCTGGGAGAAAGTTTTACCTCAGAAATTCTGGCCTAAAGTATGTGTTTTTACAATTCCATAAATATGTGGGAGCTGATCCATCCAAGACCAAAGTTACTATTTCTGGCATTCTTACCCAGCCCCAATCTCTCAAAACATTATCTGTCGGGCTAAAGCTTGACTTTGCCATTCAGCTCAAACCTGCCACAGCCAATATACTTCTGGGTGTATCATGCTGGCCCATCAAAAGGATTGCAAATGATCCGACTCAAAGAACAAAATTGACTATGTCCATTGATCCCCAGAGTACTCTCCCTTATCCCTCTGTTGATGATTTTCTTGCGGCATTAGGAGGTGAATATTGGAGTACAGTGACTACTGCAATCCCATTCTTGGCACAGCTGAAATCGATTACGGTCAATACTGTCTTTGTGGAGTTGGAAAGTGCCCCAAACAGTGCTACGCCAACTATAGCCACCTTTTCAATTTCTGCAACAATCACTCAGCTTCAGCTTCTCCCTAAGCTAGGGATAGAAAAGGCACAGATTGATTTGACAAAGACGGGATCTACTTGGCGGGCACAGATTAATACAACCTTGCTTTTTGCTGGAAAATATCGCTGCCAAGCTCTTCTCATTTTTCCTACCAAAGAACAAGCAGGGAAGTTTGAATTTCTCAATCTCGATGATGCTTTCACCCTCGGCGCATTTATAAAGGAGATCAACCCATCCATTGACCTGAAAACAATCCCGGTCATTGGGTCACCAACTCTTGAAACATTCTCTTTGGGATCTTTCTCAATTACAGCTTTGTTTGAAGCAAACAAGCTTTCAGTGACTTCGTTTTCAGTCCAGGTCAACTTTGACACATCTGATATTGAACAGCTCAAGCTGTCCAATAACCAGATAACAATTCACTGGTCTAGTACTTCATATCCAAATGTTCCCTCCATATCCGGGGAGGAGGACATAGAAATTGGTGGGTCGGGGAGTTTTTGGAAAGTTGACTGGGAAGGGGTATTTTCCAATGATTGGATTCTATCAGCTGGTTTGCAATATTCACGTTTCACAGCAAATTCAATCACCAGCTCCCAGATCGTCCTCTCTGGGCAGTGTTGCCGCGGTTCGGTCCGGTCCGTGAACCTGCTAATTTCTCTGAACCCTGAACCTGAACCTGAGGTTCGGTTCAAAAGTTTCCGAACCTTGCACCTGAACCTAAGGTCCAGGTTCAGAGGTCCAGGTTCAGGGTTTACTTGGGTCGAACCCGGTTCGAACCGCGAAATCTAGTGAAACTATATGTATTAATTTTCCTGAGTCAAAAGACATTCACAAGATGCCAGGCTCCTGTTTCTGCTGAAATATCATTTGGACTATTATCAGCTTGGTAGGCTGAGCTGACTATTTAATATTCAGAGAGTCAACTCACCCTTGAAGAACAACAACTTTTTTATTGATTGGGTCTCTGCTGGACTCCTTAATTTTACTGAAGCATGAACTCAGAGCAAAGGTTAAAATGGCTGTAAGGGCTTGTCTCTCAGTGCAGACTGTGTATTTCCTCTTGTAGATTGGAAAATCTTATTTTATCAGAGATTATACAAAATGACAGGTTCAAGTTGCTATCAATTTAAGGTAAGGAAGGGCACAATAAATACTTTCAGTACATGCAAATTATTTACCATGCAGCTCAAAAGTGGAGGAAAGCCAAATTTGAAGACAGATACCAGACACTGTGCTGTCAGCTAGGGCAAAAAAAACAGCAGCAACATATGTTAGAGGTTCAAGGTTCGAGGTTCAAAATGACTTTGGACCTTGAACCGAGGTTCGTCAGTCGTCTGAACCTCGAACCTGAACCTGAGGTTCGGTTCAAAAAAATTTGAACCTTGCACCTGAACCTCGGTTCAGGTCCAGGTCCGAACCCGGTCCATCAGGTTCACGGACCGAACCGCGGCAACACTGTCTCTGGGGCCATCTTGAACTTGAACACCACGAATGTTTCTGCTGGTGGACTTACTGACTTTCTAACAAATAATGGAACACAACAAAGCTCTCTCTGGTCAGCCTCCGTGCCCTCCAAATCATCCTTTACTCTCAAACAGCTCGCTATCAATTTTGTGCTAGGAGAAGATTCAATGTATGGCATTGGAGCTAGTGCACACTGGGGAAAAAATGGTTCCGCCAGTGGAAGTGCAGTTCTCGTGATCCGGAGAATCAAGCCTGCTCAAGTGAATGCCTCCCATTGGGCTTTTATGCTTGCAGTCTCTGTAGACAGTTTCCATTTTGGAGATCTGATATCAGATTCTGAGCTTGCTCAAACTGTTGATGACAACTTGGTATGTTGTATCTCATCCTAGTAATTCCTGCAATACTTAAAATATTTCAGAGAATAAGCACTGCTTCAGTGCTGGCATTTTACGAGCCCATTGCAAAATCCTTGAAGGAAATCAAGGCTGCTCTACATAATGCCAAGACCATTGGTTTACTCCCATCAGCATCTTCCGTTGTCCCGCTCGCGAATTTTTCTCCAAACTTAGAGCTCAAAGCGACTGCAGGCATTGCTATTTTTGCCTCTCTTAGTTTTGGGTCTCCAAAACCTAACTCCGCAATGGAAAGTCTAAACATTGTTTCAAACTCAAGCCTCCCATCTACTGCTGTCCATCTCTTTGGGTATTTCAGCAAAGAGGACGAATCAAAACGGACAGTTGCTTTTAGTGCCACCATTGACTCTCTCCACATTCTACCATCAGTTTTTTTGGACTCAGTCACACTCTCCTATATGGTTCAGATTTTAAATGACAAAAAGTCTAGCCATTTTGGACTTTCTGGTAAATGCCGAGTTGTCATTAACAAACACACTTCGTGGGATCTGGTTCAGGGAAGTCTCGATATTTGCTCCGCTCAAACTACGACTGCCAAATTTAGTTTCCATGCGGCTGGCCCTTTCACGCTATTAGAAATCATCAAACTGCAGATATCCGACATCATGTTTAGTGGTCAGTATGACTTTACAAAAACAGGGCCTCCGAACTCAGCTATAAATTCGGGGGTGGTTTCTGACGGAAAGCGCTCCGCGACTTATCAAATTTCCCTCTCTGCCAAAATTTCTTTTGGACAGTCCATACATGCCACTGCTGCATTAATGTTCATGTCTGGAATGGAGCCAGGTGTCTTAACAATTACCGTCGGCTCAATACACCTTGGATCCGTATTGCAATCTATATTTGGAGGAGATTGGGAGAACCTTCTGGATATTTCCTTTGAAAAATTGTTCATGTATTATGCTTGGAAGAAAGGATACACCACACCACCTGTAACTGATGGTTCCGGCACACGCAATGGAAAATATCCCGAGGGTTTTTATGCAGAGTGTGAAGCATCTGTTTATGGTAGGTGTTGATGTTAAAATTTGATCTCGGCCATTTCTGAAGCTCCCTGGACCAGGATTACGATTCATTTTTGCCCTTGCGATGATTACAGGGGATGATAAAAAGAAGTCCGGCATAAAGGCTGTGGCCTCAAAGTTGACGCCAGTAAACGTTCTCTGTGTTACCTTGCACGGAATAAACAACTCTACAAGCACAGGGCCTTCCTTTGGATTCTCAACCGTTCAATCAGATAGCCCGGGATTCTTTATCAGCGCTGGAATTGCACTTTTTGGAACAACCATTGGCGATGCCAAACTTTCTTATAATCCAAATCCACCGAACAGCGCTTCCACAGGATTCAGTGGAGAGTTTACAATGGGGAGCGCAGTAAAATTTCTAGAGAACCAAAAGATTAGTTTTGAGCTCGTAAAGGAAGGAGGAAAGAATCGTTTACGCTTCGTAAACCTTCCAACCTTGTTCCAGGATTTCATTGATGCTGCAAAATTCTTGGAGGCTATCAAACAAGCAAGTGCTAAAGATGCTTGTGGAGCTTTGGATTTGATATTCGAGTATGTCTATCTCCATTGTTATGAGGGTGAGTTTTGATGGAATTATAGTCAGGCTTTCCAGTCATCTTTGAGTGCCGACATCAAACTTGCCGACTCAGATGGCGAAGATCCAGAGAAAGATCACAGCGGTGCCAAGAGCATAAAATTTCAAGTTACAGGACACTACGTCATGGCCATCGCAGGCACAAACATTCGAGTTGATTTCAAGCCTCTGGACTTGACCATCAACAGCATTCCCACAAGCCTGGAGTCTTTTGGCAAATTGTTTATTGATGTCGTTAAGGATAACATTGGCAAGTAAGTAACCGCTATTATGATACTATATCCACAAGCATGACCAACTTTTTTTAGTTTTGTACAAGCCCTCCTTGACAACGCAGATGCATTTGCTAAGGTCGTAGCTTTGGTTGCACTCAAAAAAGTTGGGGTAGAGACCATCAAGTCCTTGATTTGTAAGAAGCAGTATGATCCGCCGGAACCTGATCCAGCAGATAAACCTAGTCAAGGGGATCAGAAGCCTGACGAGGGTTCGAAGACTGACAAGTCAGGATCAGATGGTGATGGCGGTAGTGGAGACGGACCTCCCGACTCCGGCGGAGGTGGAGGTGGAACTCCAGGAGCTGCTGGAGGTGGAACTGCTGCTGCTGGCGGTGCGGCAGAAGGTGCTGGGACAGGCGCTCTTCTTACCAGTATCTTATTGGGCGCATTTGGTTTCATACCATCATCGAAACCTCCAGAACCACGACCTCTGCCGCAAGCTCCCAATAATCCCGGAAAAGCTCCAGAGCCAAAAGATTCTGACACGTATGGTTCAATCATCCATGATGCCATCACCCAGAACTTCGAGGCATGGGATTCCGAAAAGGTTTATCATACTGCACTGCAAAAGGCACTTGATGGCGCGCTGAAGTATCGAGCAGCAATATTGTTGCTCCGGCAAGTGCTGCAGAGCCCAAAGGTTGCTCCCGTACTTGCAAAGAGTGTCTTTAAATATTACACAGATCAGCGATTGTACCTTGCCTACATGTTCTCCACCCTCAGCACTCGATTTGGGAGGAAGTGGCTTAACATGACAGGTCCAGTCACTAGCACTCTCATTGTGAAGCCCGGGGCTATCCGCCAGCTTCAGCTGACTTGGAATCCACTTCGAACGGACGATACTATGGCCACGGCTCTGACGGTCTATCTGAACGATAAAATTAAGGATCAAAACAAGAACAAAATTCTCAAAGATGGCATTGTCACTATTGATTTACCTCCCCTCAGCCTCAATGAATTGGATATTCAATCCAGGGTCAGTGCATTTGCTGCGGCTAAAGGTGGAAAGCCAACATACCAAACCAATTATGCATTTTTTGCTCAAGGATCACCGGCTGCTGGGCAGTTTAAAGAGCCTGCTGCTGACCTGGGCATTGGAGATGCCACAAAACAACCAGACCCTCCAAGTGGCCTCTTTTATGGCTATATTACTCAAGACTCTGATGGCATCCCAAATTTCATAAAAGACAACCTGTACCCGACTTTCACAATTGCGAACTATACTTATTGGGGTAAGTACCAAAGTCCGTAATTCATTCTTTTAGAGCCTGATGCACTCTGATTTCAGCCGTTAACTATAATGATCATCGCGACGGATTAGCCTTACTCGCGTATGACGGAAAGAAATTGCTCCGTCAATGGGATTTCAAGGGCACTGAGCAGGGTACTCGCTTCTTGAAAGGGATGCAGTATCAAAAGAACGCCAATGTTATCTTCACCTGCAACAAAGGTTATACCATCTCTGTATCGCCTTATGACCTACTGGCTCTCCCATTTGTTACCCATGGCCCTCCCATGACCCAGCTTCCTCGTCCTTCCGGGACGGAGTATCGTGTTATCACAGACACTGGCTCCGCTGGGGACTTGACAAAGTATCCTGTTCTTGTACTAGGCAAATACACTTATTGGCGTAAGTATCCTCTTGAGGTTATAATAACAGATCAAGCTTACACTTAATACAGTACTGGCAAACAAAACACACCCTGAACGCAGTGTGCTACTCATTTACGATGACAAAAACGGATTGGCAAAACTGGTGGACTTTCCTTCAGGCTGGACAGTCATCCGCACCATTGAAGTGGATAGCTATCAAGCAGTGTTCAAAGGCCTGAAGACCGAACGTGCAATTACTTTTGTAGATCTTGAGAAGTGGGCGAAACCGGGCACCTAGAATGTTGCTGCGCTCACATTTGATATTCCCAATTTTGTGAACAGCAACAACACATACACATTTATGACCAATGATTGTACTACGAGTAAAAATCTCTGACCTCAATTCAAGCTTTTCTGCTCCTCTTTTTTAAAATTTCCCCGTCAGCAACACTACTTATCCTGGCAACAGCGATGCAAATTTTGAGACCTCCTTCCTGTCACAGACCCTCTCGGCTCTAGTTCTCGTACTGTATCCATAACCAACTCTCTCTCAAGTTCAACAGGACTTCCTAGTAAGTAACTTGGGATGGCTAATGGCTATATGAGAATGGTCGTGGCACTGTCGGTATGAACGACCAGAGGGCGGCCCAAATGCCCCGAAATTTCTTAAAAAGTCTCCAGTCTTGTGTTCACGACACCGGTCATTATGCATCATCACGCAGATCATCAGAGAGACTAATTTAGAGAAAGAAGCTCACGCCCACCGTAGATCTATACTTGACGGTCTTGACCAAATTTCAAATTCTTTTTGACTTGGACTCAGCGGAGCAGTTCGCGAATGCTTAGTTATTGTTCAACATTATTTATTCCAAGAAGCCACGGCGTAAGTAGGTATTTCATATATACTAATGTGATCACCGCCGCAGGGAAGTGGAGAACACTGGAAGTCCGAGTCCGGCAATTACGGCGGGTAGCAACCCTACACAAAAAACAACAAGTGAGAATCAGTGATCACAGCACCAGATCATTGTAATTGGGCATTCATACCCCAGTTATTCCACCTAGGCAAAGCAGACCGTCGCAGCAGACGTGTGGAGAGAGGAGGGTGTCGCATCCTCCACCCTCAGGGACACATCCGGCTTCCGAAACTTCGGCTCTCGGATGGTCCTAGGATCGTGCAGACAAATTAAATCAATATGGTATTGGATGATAAAACAAAACCTAACACAGGCTTTGACAAAAGTTACCTCGACAAGGGGAGTTGCCATAGCTCCCCCGCTGTGGGAACCCAATAGCGATTGTAAAAAGATAATGGAAGCCAGGATGAGAAAGTGAGTAGAAGTGCGCATGATTGTAGAAACGAACTGATGGAATGAGAAGGGTAGTCTGTGGCCTTCATATACTTGAGCAGCTTGGGATATCCGGGATGCCATACTAGATGGCTGGTAGGAGTTCTCGACTCCCACATGAGATTAGTGCTGCGAGATGAAGCAGTTAATCAATGGTACTAGTTTTTTCGGCTGAAGAAACCATTGTTTTGCTGGCAGGTTGCCTCTTACAGTACTAGCCTGCTGGACAATAATGTAACATCCACATCGGCGGCAAAATTTTTCGCTTGAGTTCCAATTTCCAAAGTGACATCCTGCACTCAGCTGAGTCGAAAATGAACGTCTTGCTGCTTAATGGATTACGACATACTTGGATCGTTGGAAAGAAAAAACACTCCTTCTAGTTAGCATAAACAGGTGGAATGGAATGAAAAATACGTCGGCACGTACTGGAACCTCCGGGTCGGGCTCTATGCATTACTCTTCGCGTCCGTAGTTTTGGGACATTCCGCCAGGTGTCACAAGCACAAACACACAACTTGGGAAAGTGGGCCGCCGCGAGAAGCTTCCAGCGCGGCAGGTACAAGTCCAGTCCGACTGTCCATCTGTGCTACATGGTACGCCTATACATGGTACGTCTATACACCAAGTGCACTCCCTTGCGCGAGGAATGAACAGAACAATTAGCGACCAGGGTTTTTCTAGTGATTCACGGTCGACGTCCATGGATTGGAACTCTGGTAGAAAGGCTGAGAACATTGAAGTGGTATTATCTTTCTCATAAACCATACAAGGAATCTCCCCAGGTGGCGGCTCGGCACCAGTTTCGGTGCAGCTTCAGTCACCTCCAAAACAACTCGCGCACGTGCAAATTTCCAACGCACCCAGCTTGTTGTATTACTATCTGCTCGATGGTTCAACTTTCAAAGTTCATGATTCCCTGTCGTTCGCCAACTTTGACCCAAAGTACTGTCCTCCTACACCACCGAAAGTGCCCTGTTCTCCACCGAACACCCTCCGCCTCAACAGATTTGGTGCACAAAGGTACAGAAAAACCTCAAAGGCCTGGACGGCCCTCACGCCGTATATTCCCGGCTCAAGTTCCTCCTCCAACAAGTGTCTTGTTGGATGACCTAATGGATATGCAAAAGAGGTGGAAAAAAAAGTGCGACAAAGTACGTTGTAAAACTTACTCTATATATCTGGCTTACCCTCTGACCTAGTATCATTCAGGTCGTTTCTGGTACAGACCCCGCTTCATCCTTATGGGACGAAACTGTGCAGCAGCAGCCAAGCTCAACATTTGGCCTTTCTAATCCCGTACTTTGTATCTTCGTATCTTGCACCCGTCGAATTCGTCTTCTACGCCGTTACAAGCTTATGGTATATGACCAACCGCCGTTTAATACCGTCGTCGAGCTTGCGCAGCACGCAGCCCGCCTGCCCCGTTAGGTCAAGACTTGAAAACCGGCCAAACATTACATCCTTCACGACCACGCCAACGTTCTTTGCACCCACTACGAAGCCGATTCAGCTACGGTAAAGTAGGCTATCAATGGTTCGCTAGCTGCTAAAGAGGATTGGGAGAGCATGCCTTGGAACGATCGAGCTGTTATCTTCTGAAGACAGTGGAACTGATCAGTGGAAAATACTGTTATACGATTATGGCTGCTACGATAATCGGGCAGGGGAAGAACGCGTGGGAGGTCGAGATCGATGCTGCTGCAGAAGTACGCCTCACTCAATACCCCAAAACTCACGAAACTCAATTTATCCGTTTCCTAATCAGTTGACTGACTTCCTACGTTTCGGTTTCACAACTATCGGAGACAATCTCAGCGGGACACGCGAAGCCATCACCCGCTGCGACCTATTTACTCCAACTCATCCGCCAAATTTTCAGCGGTACAGGCACGTGGTTGAGCTCTATCCCTCTCGGAATTTTTGGCAAAACCATATTCACGTTTTATTCCAGGCGACGGCGACGGAGCGAAGGGATACTTTACTCAGCACCCGGAGATACTGAGCAAAGAGTGTGCCATATGGTAATGAGGAAATCTTTGGTCTTTGGTCCTGTTACGGCAATGTCCAAAGAGAAGGCATTTGAAGATCAATCAAAGCTAATCGATGTTTAGGTGTACGTGTTTGAAACTGAGGATTCTGATTGATGACAGCTACCGAATATTATGTACGTTTGCCCTAAATGTCAGTATGATGCATAGCCATTCTGTCCTTCACCCGTATATGTATGGTACTTTCTGCGAACAATTTCTGATGCGATAACAATGGAGCGCATAAAAAAGATTCCGGTGCCATGCCACTGGTACTATTGCAGGACATCGCAAATGAAATCTCGGATATACAAGTAATCGGAATCATAGTACTTCCAGGTCGTCTTTGACTTCATTTCAAAGACAGCCTCATTTCCGAAATTCTTCGTATGTAGAATGATCAATTCAGCCAGCCAGGCATGTCTTGATTCGTATTCTCCGTCTTCATTGCGCCGATAATTCCGATCGATAGTAGCCTCCCTAGCGCGAAGTAAACTCAGTACTGGCTGAGATTTTAATCAATTACTCACATTTCTTATGGGATTTGTTGGGGGAAAAATCGCACCGGGGTCCGATGATCATACGCGGTTGAACCGAACAATCCCATTCCTATTCCGATAGTCACAAGACAGACATGTGTCTAGCTACTGATGGCGAGCACAATAGACCATAGAAATCAGAAATCAAAATTCAAGTGTATAAAATTTCTCATTGTCGCATTTAATATAGATAGCCCAAATCTGGTTAGTTTGTTATACGTCCCAAACATGAACTGCCAACCCCAGTTCTGTTAAATTCAGCTGTCATCAAAATTCATCATTTATGCATTTTAATAAGTCATTTTTTATGCCACCGTCTGCTCGATTTCGGTTCTCTTCCCATTGTCAATCTAACCAGCAGTCAGAATTGGGGGTGATATTTCAAAATTGGAGCTGAATAATCATGGAGGCGAGAATTGTGATTGGTATGTTTTCCGAATTGCTGGGACTCTTCATCCTTTTTGACACCAGCCTCAGCTGTGCCAGTTCTATTTGCAAACGGTATTGTGTCTGATGATACTTCTTGGTATAGGCTCCGTTATCAATTTGACCGCTCAGAATGGCAGACAGGGGAGATTTCTGCAGATCACAACTAGTACCTTCCCATCCAAATCTATAAAACCACCACCGTAACCAACCAGCACTATTTCTACTCATCTAATATGACCGACAATACTAAGCCCATCTCTAAATCCGATGCCATCTTTGCTCGGGCATATGCGAGCGCCATCAAAAGTAAATTCGAGGTTGCGATTGGAGAAATCCGATACATCCTCACCAGTCCTGTTACTCTGCGTGGAATGGCCGCTGGAGATTTGGTCTACCCTCAAATAACCAACTTTCTCATTTACAAGTTGGCAGATGCTCTCCAGCACTCTGATAACCCTACATTCATTGGTGCTTCTGCTGACAGCTACCTGCAACAATTGCGCAGGTAATATTACTTCCTACTTTATTATTCTTTTCCCTTGTAATTTATAAAACATTATTTTTTAACGTGCAGTTACCTTGAGTGGGTCAAAACGGTGAAGAAAAGAATCTATCACCAACTCTAGCCTTCTCATGGTCTTTTCTTCTAGGGCACCAACCCTTCCTCATTCATTGTCGCCAGCATGAACAGCGCGAGGAATGCTGCCATAAATGCAAACAAAAATTACTCCACCATTTTAACACAGGGACAGGTGACTTGGAACAAAGTCAAAAAGTCATATCCTGATTTGGATTTCTGGAAATGGGCCTCTGCTCACTTCCCAACTCTTTCCGAGGCTGACAAAACTCGCTTAGCGGCTCGGAAAGATTTATATGCAGTAATGGAGCAGTACTTTGACTCCAAGACCGCCTCTACACTGTCCCATTATATGGATGTTATCGATAATGCAACAAATGCTCAAACACCTATCATTGAGTAGGTTTATATTTCTTTAGGCAATACTTGAATACATCTTTGAATGACATGATCAACTAGCATGAACCAAAAAGGTCTTGTCAATGATCAGGCCTTGATTTCCAAGGCCATTGGAATTGGCAACAGCGGAAAGCAGGCTCCAGAGAATGATATTACCCAATCGACAGTGCAAGTACCATTGTACACTATTGAAAATTATGCAAGCACAGTGCAAGGCTGGATTACCGCGGCAAAACATAATGCCCCTAGGGACAAGATCATTAAAATTGAAATCCATGAAGGAAAGGATACAACCTGGGAGGACTTGGGCTTCAAGCAAGTTTATGGCGGAGGGGGAGGTGAATTTTGGCCTTTTCTCCATGCTGATGTATATGTAAACAATCAGTGGGAAGAGCACGTATTGAAAACAGAAAATTGGGAGGATGCTGTCTCATTGCGACTTGCTATGATTGACCTCGAGACGTTTAATATACAGCCGGGAAAATGGTAAGCATTCCTTGTGTTCTCCGTTTTGGATGATGGATAATCTATGGTTAATAGGGATATTCCCGATATTAAAACTCAGTTCCCGGATCGTCTCCCATACTCACCAGATGCCCTTGGTACCAAGTTTGTTAGGGTAGTCTCCATCCTCGTCGGGTATGACATCGAACTGAGGGTTCAGTTTGTGTCCAAGTTGCGAGACCAGGTTGATAGCATCTATGAACAAGTCAAGTCAACTCGCGGGCGCATGAGCATTTTTGGATTCCATGTTAGTGCTGGACTCGAAGGTGGCACTACTACGTTGGACCAAGTTGAGACCAGATTTGAAGATGTTAAATGGGACAAATCCAGTGGAATAATGACCTTGACACCAACTAAAAACCAGGTCTATCCTACCATCCTCGGTGCTGTTGCTCAACGTTTTTGATTAAAAATGTTGTTGAGCCAGCACTACCACAGGCTATTGATATTTCTCCGAAATATAAAATATATGCGGTAAAATCTTTATGAAAAGGGTGTATGTATGAATAGGGCTTGGTACCGTGTTCGTAAACAATGTCAGTGTTGCCGCGGTTCGGTTCGGTCCGTGAACCTGTTAATTTTTCTGAACCTCGGTTCGGTTCAAAAATTTCCAAACCTTGCACCTGAACCTAAGGTCCAGGTTCAGAGATCCAGGTTCAGGGTTTACTCGGGTCGAACCCGGTTCGAACCGCGAAATCTAGTGAAACTGCTTTTATTAATTTTACAAAGTCAAAACTGACGTCTACATGATGCCAGGCTTCTGCTTTTGCTGAAATATTTGGACCATTATCATCCTGGTAGGCTGAGCTGACTATTTTGATATTCAGAGAGCCAACTCACCCTTGAACAACAAATTTTTTATTGACTGGGTCTCTGCTGGACTCCTTGATTTTACTGAAGCATGGAGTCAGAGCGAAGGTTAAAATGGTTATAAGGGCTTGTCTCTCAGTGTAGACTGTGTAGTTGTTTTTGTTGTGAAACCGGTACTTACATCATTTTTCTACCTTGATCCTTCTTTTCCAAGTCACGCCTTTTTCACATGATCGTATCATCACTGTCGCTAATACCCTTTTAACAGCTAACATTCATGATTCCACATACAGTAATTGATTGTTCTTGCAGTGTCTAGTGTAGTGTCAACTGTTCTCAACAATGTTCAATTGGCTAATAGTAGTACATTTCCAAAGAAGGTACAAGAGCAGAAATTCAACTGTTACAAAACAAATTCTTCAAATGCAGCCCGTCTGTGATCTGAGATCTACTGCACTGCATTGGCTTTCATGATGGAGAGGCCAACAACTGCAGCTGGGAGGGATTGAATATGATGTAGCTAAGCAATGCGATGAAGATAAAAGACCTACTGCTCAATGCAAAGCCGGCAAATACAAGGGGGTCAGAGACAGTGCCTTGAGCAACGCCACTGTCACCCCCAAATGGCTAAGTAGATAGTCTCCTTGAACTTTTGGGAGTAACGAGTAAAAAGAGATGCTTACTCCTGCAGTGCGCATTGTGCAATGCGGACTAGAAATCTGAATAAGGAGGCTTGTTAAAGTTTCTTCCCTTTTCTGGATTTTTCGAACTATATTTTTGCTATTGCCACTAGCATTGCTAATCGGGCCTTGTAACGGGCGAACGCGGATTTTATCAAACCACCACCGCGTTTTTGCGGTGAAGTCCTTACCTCCTTCTTGCTCTTGTCTCTACATCAATGGCCATCTTTTTACCCCCTTCTGTCGCTTTGTTTTCGTAACCGGAAGTGTAATCGACCTTTTCAACTCTTGGGACTCGGAATGCAGGAGGGCACTTTCGGCATCGAGGGAGGGGGGGAATTGCAGGCTTTTTTTCGAGGTTAGGGTTTTTTGGTAAGCTCAAAAATCACCGGAAAAGACTACCTAGGGCACCGTCGGCTACATCAATGATATCCTTTTCCAGTTTCATTGCCGTGACCTTATTCAGAAGACTGTCCCCAGTGGGAGAAGAGAAGGAAATCAAATAAGTCGGGCAGAATAGCAGCCGTGGTATCTCGTGCGTTTTAATCGTTACCTCTCTTATCTGGCGTCCTGTTCTCAACTCATACCTTCAGATTCCGCAGGTAACAAATTTTTCTCTTGCAAATGTCCTCTTTTGACTCGTCGTCCTGGCCCCAGTCATCACTCGCTTTCCGCGTCAACTCCGCGTGCTATAACAGTCAGCCGTGATACGGAATCGCTGTTATTCCCAAACAGCCATCAGTCGGATTTCCTTGCCTATTCCCAATCTCCGCCTCGCTCTTCCCCTCACCGCCGTCATCGACAATTTCGTTATATTAATCTCCTCGCCTTTATGCTGGAGCTTGAACTGCTCGTATTCGAACAACAGTGCTCTGACATGTCAAATGTATTACACACAGCACGACACGCAAGGAAGAATGCCCGTGTTGGTTTTGCCCTCAGGAATAATGTCAGCCGGAGTAGGTCAACCCTCGTCAACCCTGTTACGCTAAAACGAGTAGGGAACGAAATTAAATCAAGGGTTGATTTGGTATCCGAGTGTGAATCAAGTCAGTTTCCGTATTCGCCTCCCTTTTTTGGTCTTTCTTTCTTATCCTTCTTCATAGAATTTCATCGTTTACTGCGTCCGATAATCTCCTCTCTATGTCGAATATAACTTTCTTAGCTGCTTTCTGTCGTACCAATTGGGGAAACAGGGGAATAATCAGAGTAGGCTCAGTCTATAAGTCCATCATACACGTCATGCAGACCACATTACGTCTCCTCAAAATATTGCATTTCATCTGTGAGCTTCTGTGCTCCCGATTGGAGGACGGCTGCCAGCGAAGAGATGGAGGGATAGAAATGGCACGAGTTAAGTAAAGACGTCACGCAGCATCTCCGTGTAGTCGACACGACAGTTTTCAGCCCAATAGCATGTCTTTTCCTGTTAACCCTCCCGGCTTCTCAGTCATCAATCATCCTCCTCCTCGATGCAGATGCAGACAGTAGTGATAGAGAGGTTGGAGTCGTGCTCTTTTGTCATAGCATTCCTGAGTCCATTTCGATTGCCTTATGTTATTCAGTGGCACTTCGTACGCTCTCCTCGTCAAAGCAACCTCCCTCAATGTTGCGGCTGCAAGGGCGGATAAGTCGGGGACTGGAGCGAGATTGGAGCGAGATCCAACGTCGTTTGAAGCGAATGGCAATTCCGGAACCACAACTGCCGCGTCGATCACAGAGTGGGAGGAGTGGGAGGATGAGCTTAGTAGAGACGTGTGAGTTATCAATTTAGGCTTGGACTTTGTTTTTACTTTGTTCGATTAGTGGTTTTTTTTTTCTGACCTTTTTCTTTCTGATTTTCCATGACGATAAACACTTTTTATTTTATTTTACAGTGTTTTATTTTATTGTGGTTTTCTTCAATCCTTTCGCAATCATTGACCTGTCTGCATGTTACATGTTTGGGAAGTTTGCCTTGATGAACGCTGAGGCCTGAGGTTTGTGCCGATCCAAGTTGTTCCTATTTCCTAAACCACCACCCTACCCTTCTTGCTTCCGTCCTTTCTATCACGACTGGAATTCGGCCTCATCTAGTGACTAGCCTGTCTGTGGAAGCTATCTAAAGAGTGTGTTATCCTACTCTATCACTTCCTTCCCCACCAGTAACCAATGCGTGCCGGCATTCTTTTTTGCTCCTCTTGTTGATCCCGGTCGTCCTCCGTCAAGTTTTTCCTGTCATTGAAAAGTTCATCATGCAGGCTATTTAGATCCGGGTGGAAATGAACCAGATATTTGGAGTCAATCAAATGGAAAGAGTTAAATACTTAACTTGGCTGGGGCTCAGATAAAATCCAAGGTGACACAAACTTCTCGTGTTAAAGGTGCAGGAATCAATTTAGATTTTCAGAAAACTACGTGCAGGCAAAGCCAATGATTTTTTTCCGTGATTCTGCCACAACAGCCGCTTGGGAGAGTGGGCCGCCGCGAGAAGCTCGCGCGGCATATACGAGTCCGGTCATTAACACTGCGCAGAGCGGACATAAACAGCCGCAGAAGGACTTCCACCCCTGCATTGAAAAGGATCCACATGCTCAACATCATACCATAGTTTACCATTCCATCATGAATAAACACAGAATCGTAGTCGTTCACTACTTTGGCTGTGGAGAAATGCAGAGAAATGCCGAAGATGGACTCAGAAACAGCAAGATACACAACTATAGCAAGACCGCCATTTTTTCTATGAGAATAGGGCATCACAGAATTCTGAGAGTACAATGAGTAGATGGAAAAAGTAGAGGTGAAAAAAGCGCACGAAAGACCAATTCTTGTATGTTTGAATTAATATGACGAAATACCGATACAAAGTGTATGCACGAACAGGCGTAAAGAACCTGTACGAGAACTGGCGGCGACCATGATGAATAGTTTTTTTTTTAGCTTTACGGGTAAGGCCCATACGAATACGCTGATACAATGATTCCGGTGGGCATGGAGAAAAGGTCCCGAGTGAGAGCCGGCCGCGCGTCTGTCGGAAGACCTCACGTGTGAGAAGAATGGCAGGTTGTACGGTAAAACCTCGATTCGATAACCGAGAGCGGAGAGAATGGACGGTATTGAGCAGCAATGTGAAGGGATACCTTTTCACCTTGCGTTAATACCCAAAAGATAGAAAATAAAAGACTAGGAGGACGTACTCTGTATCACACCAGCGCGGGTCCTTGATGAGGAAATGTGAATCCATAGGAGCCAAGTTGAATTGAAGATAAGATATCACCGCAAGGTGACACGATATAGAGCCTGGAGTGTGAGAAATGAACTTCATTGAGAGTACCGAATCATTGATGGTATGGGACCAGCTGTTGAGCTTTGATCTTGGATTGGTGCAGGTGAGGGGAAGATAACGCTCAAAGTTTTGCGGTTGCCCAGCCAGCGAGGCGTAGTAAAGGACAGATCGGCTCGCCCAGAAGCGCAATGAAATACCGAGGGTCGGGAGATAATGGTGTATCTTCGGGTAGCATGGGTTGCTGAACACGATCGAGCAGTCGATTTTGAGCGCTAAGCAGGACAGTGGTTCTTTCGAAGAGCGTGAGTCGTGGGTAGAGGCAGTAAGAGTCAAGACGTTCATGACGCAGGCTGCAAGATGAAGTGAGAAAAGAAAGGAGGGCAGGGGAGCAGTGACGTACAGGAGTGGAATTGCGGATGGCAGTGAAGCGAGGGCCTGGTGTCACGAGGAGCTGGATGGTGACCCCAGCCGAGTTCCTGAAGTCCCATACCTGTTCGATCGACGAGAAAGGATAGGCCGGGTGAGCGTCGGGGTCTTGATTATCCATCGCACGAGCCGAACGAAGCAAACCCGGGCAAAATCGGAAACGAGATCGCCCGCTTGACGAACCCCACGAACAAATTTGTACCCCGAGGAAAGGAAAAAGAGGCCTAACGCAAAAGACCTAGGAAGAGTGCAGTAAACATCTAGATCTGAGTGCTCGAAGCATTCACGCGTAAAAAATCGCAATGCAGTGGAGCCGGAAACGATTGCATCAGTAGAACCCTGCGTCAAATGGGTGAGTAACATGGCATGCGCGCAACCAAATGACACACCAGGAGAGACCGGAAGGCAGCTATTTCCAGGGTGGTAAAGAACTTGCTGTACACATTGCAAGGTCGGTAAGCGCGGCGCAGGAACGCTGAAATGATATGATTCGTCCAGCGACACACACGCCGAAAAGCATGAAGGTCACGAAAGGCATCATAGCGAGGAGGATATCATAGCAGTCTTGACTAGGATGTGGGGAAGCTAATGATTTAAACGAGGACGTACAAAACAACTAGGAAGTGGGATTCAGACGCCATGGCGAGAGTTAGATGTGCGAGGGAGGCGGTAGCATTTTTAAAAGTATACGAGGCGCGGCAGATGTGCGGAGGGATCAAGAAGGACCCCCGGAGGATATGCGGGTTTGAGTAGAGCACGAGGTGATCACGTCGACGGTGAAAGCATGGAAGGAAGCCAAGAAGTCATGTGCGTGGAGCGGAATTCAAAAGAAGTTTGACCCCAAATATAGAAAGAGTTACTAAATACGGGTAAAAACCAACCCGACAAAGACGAAACCTTCACTTCGTTCCGCACTCGTAACAATAAAATACCGGTCCGGGTTGATATGACTGTAGTACCTTTTTGGGACCACTCAGAATGTATATAAGGAGGAGGAAAATGAAGAAAAAGGACAAGCAGTGGATTTCCCCCTCATTTGACTAGTGCTCTAGTAAACAGGGAATGTCAATTGGCTTCTGGTGCAGTTGTCAAAGTCCAGTTGGTGTTTGGTGTCAGTGCTCAGAACAGTTTGGTGTTTTGGTTGTGTGTTTTGTGGATTTGTTGAACTTGGTATATTTTGGTCATTGGAAACTTGTGTTCTCGTAAAAACTCTACCACTACTACCCACCCCCTCTGTTACTTTTAAAAGTATAAACTTCTAAGTCAACTGCTTTCCCTATGAACTTAGTATTGTGTGTGTTTGGTGTTGGTTTTGCTTTCACCATTGCACTCAGCACATCAGGGTGCTAAAGAATCCCATCGTGGTCCTGTTCACGGCGGATGCTCTGCGAGGATGTCACTGTCTATGAAATGTACCGTAGCATGTACAGGAGAGTGGCCAGTGTTGACCAAGATGATAACAATTAGCGGGTACCATGCCTTGTAAATGAACCGGATCAGCCATATTCCCAACAACTCTAATCTCGTGGACTTACAGTAGTAACCGGAGCTAGCGCTGTAAACACGTGATAAGTATACAGAAACCCTGTTGTAAGATTCGAATCGTAGGCCGAGACTATGTTCAAGACCAGGTTCATTACTTGTGTAATGCCTATGAGTGCTCCAGACTCAATCAAAAGAATCATGATCTTCTGGATTTGGTGACCGTTGCTCCTTGCAACAAGATATTCCACGTTGCGCTGGTGACTCCTATGCATCCATTCCAGTCTTTAATCATTGTAGATTTTATTTTGATGGCATGACGGAAACTCACCACAATTTCCACCCGATTAAAAGCATAGCAAACAGATTGATGAGGAGGAGACCAATGCACATGATCCAGTCCATGCTGTTGGTGATACCCTGTAGCTCCGACTGAATATGAATGTAGTCCAACACAATGTCTGCAATACTTATGCCTGTGATAAATGAACAACGTCAAAGTCTTGTTTTATTTACCTAGCACATTTTCATTTGCTGTGTACATACCTAAATTGGCTAACATAAGCACTGCAAGAAGAATTTTATAGGACTTGTCTCTTTGTAGCAACACCCATGCTCTCCAGACCACAATCACGTCTCCTACAGGATACATCTAAAGCAAGGCATGAAGTTTACCATGGCAGTTCGAGCAGTGGAATTACAACGCACGAGCCCTGGCTGAGATGCCGCAACAACCATATAGGCCAAGTATTGCGCCTTTTGCGCATAACTAGCAGCTTGTTGCGGCCCGGGAGAATCATCGGTGTGTGCAGCGATGGCTAGCAAGTTGAGGCCGGAGCAATAGATATATTGAACCGTAAAGAGGACAAATATCACCATGCAACATGTAGCCAGAGCAATGATAGGGATTGTCCGCTGCTTTTTACTGATAATTCATCATTGATCAACGAGTAGTCGTAAATATCCCAGTATCTAGCTCACCTCAAGTAGTGCATGGCGACAAACATCATCAGCACCATTGCTCCTGTAAGAAACTCCAACTTGAATCACTACATTTTAATCGCAGAAGTGATCCATACCATAGCCTGTTGACGTTATAATTGTATTTATCACATTGATGATTGTATTGACACCAAGGACATATAGATCATTTTGCTCTTGAGTCTTCATTGAGAACAATTGGCAAATAAGAGTATTAATGAGCAAGGGTGTATGAGTTGAGTTACTATAGTAGTATCTCAAGTTGCAACCTGCAAGCGCTCTGTCCAGTTGAGGCAGACCGCTGTGATGGGGCCTTCGTGGTATGGTGTCCAGTATAAATACTATAAATAATAGTTACGTACTTCGAACAGTCTCGCACAGATGGTCTTGAAGCTGTGTTTGTAGATTCTTTTGTTCGCCATGATTTCATTTGCGTATTGTAATTCCATCATTCTTGATCATGCTTCGGATGAAATTGACATGCAATAGGAGATGTAGGACACTACTAGCTCTCTACCGGACGCGGGAGAATGGACCACTTCTCGTAACAATTTCCTAAATTTCCTATTAACTTTCGAGCTGTAGTATGAAAGATGTTGTCAGACAAAATTGAAATTTATTTCCCATGTACCGTTTTCCTCCGAGTCAAGGGTAAGGTCATGCTTTGACTTTCTGACGTGGTGAATGACAGATGTGACTGGGGTCCTGGACAGCAAGAGGCGACAGAGATTCAGATCGGACACACAAAAGTCGCCACGCGAGTTTGACATGGGAACATCTTTGTAACCATAGACCCTGATGATTTCTAATGATTTCTGTTTAGAGTGTCGTTGCCGGTGGACCCTTGGGCGAGACTCCTTCCCTTTTTGAGGTCCCCCCCCCTCCCCTCCGTGGGAATTGTGTCAAAAAGCCTAATCTCTGTCGCCTCTTGCTGGACAGTATTCAGGATTCATTGCGAAGGCTGGCCGCTGGATGATACAGTCTATAATGTATCAATACCCAAATGTAAATCTCACCCTTTCTCCAGCTACTAACAGTGCCGATGAATACTAGTAACTAAAGTCGAAAGTGAGCAATTTGCCATACATGGTGATACATTTGGCAAAGTTAGCAGACTCAAGCTCGAGACAATCTATAAGAGCCTTGTTTCATTAATAGAAAATGGGCGCACATTTACCAAGGGTATATCCCACAATTCAAGTCACTCAATGCAGAGATTGACTCGGAGCACTTCATTTTGAGTTGCCAATGAATTGTCACGAGCTTGCGGGGTTAAGCTGGGCATAGGGTGTGTTGGAATTTCTGAAAATAGCAAAATTCACAGTATTACAGAAATAGCACAAATAGGTATTTTTAGGTACTTTTCATAGGATAACTCCACATACGTTCACAGAGCATGCTACTTGATTATATATCACTTACAACAGATATTGTATCCACTTGATACATAGCTTTATTATTAGTTACACAGTATATAAGCTGTAGTTTATACAGATGTATCTTCATCCGATTGTCCCGTCTACTTCATAGGCAGTATGTAGAGGACAAACGGAATATTACTCTTTTACACTCTTTCACACTCCTCAATGATGTCTAGAGTGACATATATCCAAATCCTTCTATTTTTATTTCCAACAGGGTGTTCTAATCTAGATTAGGGCTGCAATGAAGCAAAGAGAATTCAGGGGAGCCAGACCTGTGGTTACTAGTAACCATGGAAGTACTCTAGAATGCTTGATCCAATGCAGAAACATTTGTCCATTCCAAATTGTAATGGCTATATAGACTGTTCGAGTTCAGTTGTATGATAACTAAGGCCCGTAACTCAAAGGTACAAATTCCCCCTTACAGATACAGTTCTGCATTAACACTGAGCTGACGGAGCTGTATTGACACAGCTATTGAAGAGGATCAAGGAGACGGGTCCCGCGGTGGTACATGTGACATTTTGAGGGAGTCGGGAGGCACAGTATGGCTCATGGGTCGAAGATTCTGAGCTACCCAGGGCTTTTGACCAAATACCGCAGAGTAGAGCGTGCCCTCGAGGATGGAAGCTGACTCTGTTTGTGAGCATACTGGCAATGCTTCCTGAAAATCGAAGAAACAAGAGGAACGTACCAATCTAGCTCGCACTAGGATCAATAGATAGCCTCTGAACCTCTAGCCATTTTCCGGTACTTGGAATGGTACTTGAAATGGACCTGCAATGGCAACGTGGATCATGAAGGTGGAGAGCAAAGGGGCCATCGGATCAAAAACAAAACTCAATGGCGGTCATATGTCAGTTTACAGAAAAGGCACAATTAGGAGCATTAGGAGGAATAGTAGCGAAAAGGCAAAGAGACAGGTGTTTGTATTGGATTTGGACTAGTACTCATTCACCACAGACAATAAAGCGGTGACAGGATAAAGTGCGTGTAGCAAAAAAAGGAATTGAGATAACAAAAGAGAACCAACTTGAAGGAATTCAAGAAAATGATATGTAGTGGAGAGGAAGGGCGGACAACTTGAAGTACGAGTATGAGCAGGCCATTCCGCTCTACCCGCAATCATAGCACGAAGAATTATTCAATAATGATCACATTAGGATAGGTTCAACTCATCCAAATGGTACCTGTGGTCGAGCACAGTATGAAACTGAACATATCCCGAAGAAAAATTGTAGTACGCATCCAACGCCGCCGGATCCTTTTCGAGAATTTGAACTACCTTTTCATGCGCCTCAACCGTCTGCTGGATAAGGGCATACAATGCCTGGAGTTTGTCGCATCCGCGAGATTTTGCCCAAAGCGAGATGTGGTTGACAGTCTCCCCCGCCAGTTCTTCCTTATAAAAGGAGAGAATATCACTGTCAAGATAAACGTTATGAGGGCTCCAGAGGCTAGAGCGCGCCCGCCCAGTATAGGAAAGTACACTTACTTGACATCGACAATGGATATCCTCATACTGGGGATGGCTTGTATAAAAATATTGACTGGAAGGTGGGTTGGGAAAAGTGTGATAGCATACACCTCTGATAGTCCAGACATTATTCGAGTATACAAGGGGTAATCATCGGCCGCAGCAGAAACCTTGGACAAACATTTTAAACATCAGAATTTTTACCATAAAGGGTACATATGCATGTTTTTACCTCCATTCCCATTGTTCGATTATCCAGTATAATTGAGTTAACAAAATTCATAGCAGATGTCATAATCATGTTTGCTGTCAACGGGGGAAAGTACTTTGTTGTCTCGACAATGAGGTTGGCAAAAGCATTCAAAGCACGATTGGCTTGCGGCTGTCCCCGCAAGAGTCGCTCGCAAAACACATCCAGGAAGCCGGTGTCCTGGAGAAATTTATCATCACAGTAGATTGCTGCACCTGTAATCAACGCCATCCAGACTTGAACAGCTGTATCGTCCAAGTGCGCAAAGGCCGTGAAGGACATAGTGGCGCCTAGCAGAATAAAGGGCTTGAGCTCTTCAGAGCCCTCCGCCATGTAACCTCTTTTTCTAGCTTCGTTGTAGCACAGCTCGAGGAACGGCTCGTCCATTGGGGGCTTTTGGTACGGAATGGAACACCTTGAGAGCAACGACTGAATGGCTTCTGCGATTTCCTCTTTCTATAAGAGAGATCGGAAACATGTCATAAAAAACCACAAGAGTCGGAAGCGTACCGTCATGCTCATCATAGGCTGCATATTTTCAGTAGAGTGGTAGAATTCAAGAGCGGGGGGTTGTACTTCATCGGTACAAATCCTTAGCCTTAAGTACTGCGTCTTGAGCTGGCGGTCCGAGTCTCTTGTTCTTGTTCCATCGACATCGGATTGTAATATTTTTGAGACGTAAGGGTGAATATGTCAGTGCAGCTTCTTTGCAACCTTTACCACTGTAGTCTTCAATCTACCGTCTTGTATGGCATGGGCCATGTGTCAGGGCAACGACCAGGTTTTCCATACTCGGGCTTCGAGTGTGCCTGAACATTGAGCAGTCGACTCCGTTTAGTAATAGTTCCTTCTTTCCTAACACGTTGGCCCTTTGGGAGCGGTGATAGTAGTCCCGAGGATTGAAGTAAAAGCAGTTCTAGTTAATTGATCGGTAGTATTCTGTTTGAAAAAAAAGGGTCAAAGTTCAACTTGTTGAAGTTGCCTAAGGCGATCACTTAATAATGATCAATCCGAGGAAATTCCTGTGAGAAACGCTCTAGGTGGTCAAGTATCATCCCTTGTACGACTCGGATGTGTTCACACAATGGCTTTCCCCGCAGTTTGGGGGAATCAAGAGTACTAAGGCTTGTAGCCCTTGCTAATTTAATCGTCGGAGAAGGCAGACGAAGTCAGAACTTGTCTGAGGAGTTCTCACCCAAAGCTAGCGGCGACCGCTAGAAAGCAATCGCAAGGTTTGATACTTCAAGTTGAGTGCCAAACCTTCAAGTCGTGTATTTGGATGCTCGAAATAAGTATCTAAGTCTGGAAGGCTTCAAGATACCGTATTTGGCAAGCAATCACTGTGGCGGCAGAGATCACCACCAAACCTTTCTCAATCTTCACCAAAAAAAGCTGTTTAAAAATGTGAGCCGAAGGCATTAGTCAAGCTCTTGCGCGTTCCGCGGACAGGTGACTAGATGTTTGTTTCAGATCTCCGTACTGCTCTGAGATTGCCTGCGACTTACCCGTACGTACCGCGAGCACTGTATATAGTAAGTGTAACTGTGGCAATCACAATGTCCCCGAGTCTATTCCCTGTGAATCCGAGTCTCCATCCTCTCCGAGATGACCTTGTCTCTTGTTCTCTCTAAGACCGGAAACAGACTTTACTGATGGAAGAAGAAGCTCGTGTTCATGCACGATTTGGGACCACTTCTGGGCACCCTTCCCAGTTGCACCGAGTATTCAATTCAATTCAATGCACGAATTTGAGGCCTTGCAAAATCCTGAAAGATGACATGCGTAGTCTGCCTAGTTGAATCTGAAAAAATCAGTTGGGCCTCGGTATTCGACGGATTCAGCAAGCATTTATCCCGCTTTCAAGGCCGCTACAAGGCTGTTCCCTCAATTAATGACGGTGCCTAGCCATAATGCAGAACTAAGATAGTCTCAGCTGGCCTAGACTTATTGATGCATGCGTTAAAAAAAAACAAAGCATCAATCCACTGGGAAGAAATATAGACGTCACGAGTCATGAACATAACTTCATTAGAAAGCGTGTTACCCGCTTAAAAACAGACAGGTACATATGCACATCGAGAAATTATTTTTAATTATTTAACATATGTATAGCAACGCAAACTCGACCTTCAATTCCACGTTTAAACCTCGTTAAGATATATGAGCCCTCGTTGCCTGGCGTGGGATCGCAGCAGATGCATATTTTTGTAAACACGAGAGAGCGTGTAATACTTGGCCGGAGACAAGCAGTGGTTCTGCTATATTGTGAAGTAAGAATGTAATGTTAACGTTGAATGTAATGGCTCGGACCCTTTGAGGAGAGCAGTTGAGGGAAACACTGGCCAAGATTAATTCGAATGGGAACTTTTGACTCTTGAGTACAATTGGCCATCAGCAAAAGGGGAAAATCATGTCCAAGCCTCCAATGGCAAGGACATCTCGACACATGAAGGCCTCTGTGTCAAGGCCGGAACACGGGAATCTCAAATCTATCAGGTCTGCAACTGAAAGGCCTATCTGGACCTGCATTTCAGAATGTCAGGCGTGTCCAGAACCTACGGAATGTGAGTCATTTAAATGGCTCGCAATTTCGACTGACCATTTGCAGATTATACAAGTTGATGCTCATTTTGAAGGCGCCACCGGATTGATCTCCCCTTTGCAGATTATACAAGTTGATGCTGATTTTGAAGGCGCCACCGGATTGATCTCACCTTTGCAGATTATACAAGTTGTTATAACTTTTAAACGCGCCATTGGATTGATCAACCCTGATCAGACTAAACCATCTTTACTAGACAACCATAATGAGAGGGCCTTTTGAGTGAAGCACATTTAAGTCAGTCATTCTCGTTGCTATCCACGTCAATACAGTTGACCAGAGCACTCGTTGTATTAGGATGAAACTAGTATAATAAACAATTGTACAATGGTCGGAAGGTACAGTAACATAGAACAATGGCAAGCAAGCAAACAGTATAAGGAATACAAGGCGAGAGCACAGAACAATCAGGGCGAGCAGGTATAAAAAATGCAGGGACTACGAATGTAGGGCAGACATGTAACGTTAAGCATACTAGAATCAAAATGAATAGAGTCAGAATGAAGGATCGTGGAGGACTACTTACGTTCTACAGTGAAAGCGATAGTGATCGTAGAAAAGAGAGTTAGTGAACTTGAAAGTACCACTTATTGAAGATGAAACGTACCTTGACAAGCCTTATTGGAGGAACGAACTATGTAAAGTTGAGAAACAAGGCATGATGAATACAGATCAGCACTCACTGGCTTTTTTGGTGGCGTTATCATCTGCTTTATCTTTTAAAAAAAAAAAAAAAAAAAAAAAAGAGTCCATCCGGCAGGCAAAAACGTACCGGATTGGCGACGGTGATCTTCGCTTTACCCTTCTGTGGAAGGGATAAATGAGCGGAGCGTACCAAAGGAAAAGAAATTCACACCTTTGTTGGTATAATTGAGCGCTGGGATTCGGCCTAAAGATTGTTATCAGATACGGGAACAACAAAGTTAGTGTAAGGACTAACCAAAGGATCCTTCTCGACTTGAGACAATTTCGCCCGTTTTTCAGGAACCGCTACCCGCAAAGAGCTCGAAGACGGCTTTGACGTTGAAGCGTTCTTATAGGCGAATACATTGGAAGAGCCCAAGGCGCTGAAAGACCTGGATGACTTTGAAGAACTCGATGGGTGGCTGGACGAAGCAGAAGAGTTTTTCTACAGGAATGATTAGCAGATAGAGAAAAAAGAACAAAGCATTAGAACATACCGGAGGCGGGTCCGTCTCGTCTTCCGTTTCAGGAACTTCATCGTCATTGAAGAGATCTACGGCTTCTGCGTCTGAACTTGGTGGAGGTGGAGAGCCGCAGCGAGATGATGCGACCATTTCGATGCTGCCGTCCTCAGATGAATCTTCTCCTTTGTCGGTGCCTGGTGCAGCTTCCGCCTCGGCACGTTCCTCTTCAGCCGCCTGCTTCTGAAGAGCAAGTAACTTGGAGATTAAGGAGAGGCCACAGTGTGGATCCTCATCGTTTTGAAGACGTGGCTTCTCCTCTTCGGGGAGCATCCATCCCACAATTCTAAAAGAAAATACAGTAACAAATAGAGGAGCGAAGATCAGAGTGACTTACTCTGCATAAAACTCTTCGACGTTCTTGAGAAAATCTTCGTTAAAATACTCTGGATTATTGGCCAAGGCCATGACGGCGTCATACGCATCAAGCTTTACCACGGATCCTTCCTCACATCGTCGATCGTCGCAGCTTGAGAGTGAATGACGGACCTGAAGAACAAGCTCACTGGAATGAAAACAAAAACATGAGGAACACTTGCAATATAAGTTGTGTACGCGATCATTGAGAAAGTAACGCGCGTGATCTTCTTTTGATACGCCTTGCCAGTCTTCTTTACCCTAAACTTTTTGCAATCGGATCCACCCAGACGCAGCGCCATGAAGTAGGCGCGAAACTTTTGTGCATTGTCCGCACCGAGGTAGATATGGACCAGTGTCTGAATATAAAGTCAATGTCTAGTGATGACAAAATGATATCAAATCAATACCAGAACGATTAAACGACCTTGCAATAGCCCGGTGAAAAGCTCTCGAAAATCCAAAGACGCTGCGTCCCCTAGGTCGTCGTAGAAGAACGCAGGCAAGTGAGTTGACGATATCTGGCCATCTTCTAACTCTCGTTCCTGATAATTCTGACAGAATCTACACACTCGGAATAAGAACACAGTAATTGGGAAATGATAGACGCAAACACCTACTTTTTGGGATCTTTATCGAACGTTTGAAGCATCGTCACGGGCACAAGAAGTCGAGCGATTTGGAGGTGGTAGAAACCACGCGTTTCTGCCTTCTTCTTACCCGGCTTGATGAGAGGAACGAGAGGCAAATCGATGGTGTCCTCGATGTACTCGAGGATCGGGTCCTTCAGATGTCGGACATCTTGCGATATCCCGTCAGTAACTTGAGTATTCATCTAAAAAGCTATTAAACACGCGCATATATTGAGATATATGCGTACATACATGTGAAATCAAGTCGCTGACGCATTCCTCGTTGACAGCTTCGAGGAGAACGTCCTCGAACCAATTGCCTAGTTGATTTTTGAAGAAGTTGTAGAATTTCCGTAGCTGATTTCTAAAGAGACGTAAGTAGAATCGGAGAACAAAAGAGTGGAAGACTCACCTTTCTTCGTCTCTGGATGGCAAATCGCAAAGAGGAATCTCAAGAAGCCCCGCGTCCTCGAGACCCATCTGGAATATCTCATAAAAGGACGGCTGGGGATGCAACATCATAGGGACGAAGCGAGCCAACTCAATGATCTTCTGATATCTAGGATAAATGAGTATAGGGACCCATACATAGATCGATCGACATACTTTCTTGCGGGATCGTCGTCGTTGTCGTTGTCGTCGTCGCTCTCAGCATGAGCCGAGTCTTCTTCGCTTTGTTCTTGTTCTTCCTCATCTTTGGATTTCGTTTTGCGCTTGCTCTTGTCCGAGCTCGGCTGAGAATTGTCGATCTTCCGCTTCTTCGAGGAGGATTTCCAAGCAGATTTGGGCTGCCTCTTCGTCCCGCGCTTGGAAACAGTCTTGATGGAAGATTTGGGCATTGCAGAAAAGGCGAGAGATGATATGAGAGAGAAGAAGTGTTGGAAGAAATTCCCACGCACGGATCCGAACTTGATCATGGTATCGCGTAGTTTTACGTCATTGCGGACGCTCAATAGTCCAACTCGCGCAGATGACTTGGACAGATTAATACATTATTTATGCATCTTTTAACAGTTCAATATTATTAAGTAGGATGTCCTTCATTGAGCTACGGTAATTCATTAAGCGAGTAATATCCCAGTGTTTCTCGTTGTACTCTAAAGGGTTCGAGTATGTACAGATGTACTCTACGAAACGTTCTGCGAAATGTAGAACATAAACTCCGCAATCTTTTGCATTAGACTGTTTAGGAACCTGATAGGTGATGAATCATTTAGTCAGATAAGATAAAGACACTAGTACCTTGATATGCCGTACAATCGGGTTAAGTGTATTCGAACACATCTTCCTCGCATTCGCTTCACATCGCAGATAATTGGTAAGATGTGTACCAATGTTGGGGTGTTGGAAACCCATCGAGTCCAAAACATAAATGATTGTCTGCTGATTCGAACCAGAAGGTTCCAATTCGACTTGAATTGGTGATAGCTCGGACCCGTCGAGTAGTGGAGAGGTAGGAGATTCGAGATGGTAAGGGAGGATGAATTCTGGGCGATGGATGACCGCCAGATACCAGTGAAAACTAACACAATTTCGTCAAATTGGGACTGGATCTTCAGATAATAGAGGTACCTTTCATGTATCGGGACAATGACAAAATATTTAGAAAAAATATCGACGTTTGAAGTCCATGTCTTGACGCGATTGTAACTCTCTTGGGGACTAGTAAACACCAAAGCTATCAGCATGATAAGATATGAGAAAGAATGACTTACCCAAACGTCCGTAGCTGATAGTAGAAGAACGAGTTGAAGATATGGATTGTATCAACTTTTGCAGGATACGTCATTTCTAGTTGCCAATGCCATAGTCTAGACGAAATGAGAAAGTGTTACCATGATCATTGAAAACCTGTACCTTAGTCCGTATTCAATCAGTATGTCGTTCAAATACTGACCGGGCTCTAAACGAGCGATATCGGCATCCGTGATAAGTTTTATTATTGACTTCAATCTCCTGAAAATGAGCATCAGTATGAGATGAATAAACATTGGAATGAGACGCCGTACTTGTCTGAGTATTCGATAGAAGCGATCGGAGGGGCATTGGTTGTGATCTCAGTTGGAGATGAAGTGCCAACGTTGTCAATTACATTCGAATTTTGAGGACCTGGACGTTTGACGTCTTCATATGCATTGATCGAATGGCTAGGTGTAGTCGTTTTTGTGGTTTCAAATGAATCTTTTGCGGGAGATAAGAATTTTGAGAATTTGGGTAATTGGATATCGTCGGATTTCTGAACTGAAATGTGAGCGCCTCTGATAGACTGGACCTCGGGTTTCGGTAGATTTCGTCTTGAGAGATACTGAAGTCGCTCCACAACTGTCGAGGTGGATTTTTGCTGTGGAATGTTTGGTTTCAAGACTTGTCGAGATTGCTCTTTGACATCCGATACAGCTTTCGATTTAGGAAGACTTGATTTCGAGAGTTTTTGGGGTCGTTGTTCAATATCTGACGAGACTTTGTGTTTGAGGTCTTGCTTGTGGTCTAGTGTCGTGTTGTGGTACGTTGCACTGACATGACCTGTCCCGCCTATAGAATTTTTTTTTTTTTTTTCAACCTTAGCAGATCAAAAATTTCATTGACATACTTTTTTTGGACGATTTCCTTCGATGTCTATGGCCGTCTATGAATCTTTGCATAAATTCATTATCTGGAGGCTTAGGTGGCCTCGTAAAAATCTAATATATAATTACTACGCTATATGTATTTAATGAGGACTTGGTCATAGATACCTCGTCCGACATGGATGTTGCGAAGAAGAAGGGAAAAATTTAATTCCCACGCATATGCCTGGTTCTTGTTGCCGACGAACTATCGAGTGACAATCAGGGCATGTGATGGGCACGTGATATTGCTCACTCGATAGTTCGTCGGCAACAAGAACCAGGCATATGCGTGGGAATTAAATTTTTCCCTTCTTCTTCGCAACATCCATGTTGGACGGCTGAACGTATGCCCTAACGTCAGGTAAGAGTATGTAGAATAGTTAACGTAGAATACAATTTGAATGTAATATTGAGCTGAACGCTGTGAACGACGTCCAAAGGACGATAAGAATCAAACAAACTTTTTTTTTTTTTTTGTTCTGTATTCAATGAAAAAACAATCGAACTTTGGGCTGACTCTATTCCTAACAGAGTCGTGCCATCATGTCCGAAGATGAGCCTGAACCAAGGAAGCGAAGGCGAATCGCGAAGAATCCCTTCATAGAAGATGAAGCTGGCGTGGACGGCTCCGAAGAGGAACTTGAAGAATCTATTCGGTTGGATGAAGAGGGCACGCGTTCAGGAGATGAGAATGATGACAATGATCAACCAGAGAAGTTCAGTGCAGATCTCTCAAATTTCAGAGAATATCAAGCCTCAAAAAGAGCGCCAACTATCTTTGCGGACGTCATTCAGCGAATCGAGCAGTCATCTGATTGTGTTCATTCGAACGACTCGGATATCTCTCAGTTTTGGATCGATAATCAACATATTCTCCATGAAGCCTTATATCAACATCCAGGATCCAGCGATGTCACTCACAGACACATAGTTTATCACGTCCGATGTCGCGTAAGGTTTTATTTCTCCAGGCATGTAATTTTTTACTGAGTCTCATAATTCAGAGAGGTTCAGAACGACGAATCATCAAGCGTATCCAGACGGATATCAGAGACCTCGATCGAACTCAGCCAGACCAAGTTCAGAATCGTTTCATAGTGGACGTTCACCCATCCCAAATGGCAGGACACGTCTACCTTATCGTCTTGAATCATCCCAATATGGTCCCGTTATGGGAATATCTTCATTCTTTCGCAGACTTTATCTATGATCACTCCATCATCAATCGTACATCCGCATCTATGCCAATTCACAAGGTTGTGACGGATTTTCTCCCTCTTTCAACGGATCCTTCTCGTATCTCTATTGGCGATTGGGTTGAAATCAAAGGGGGTGACGTGTATGCAGGATCTCTCGGTCTTGTCGTTCATAACGACTCGAGACTAGAATACTCTCCTCAAGATCGCCTCACGGTGCTCACACTACCTCGAATCCCTCGATCTCCAGTTGAAGAGGAGTCAATGTTCGAGACGGGTCTGGGTCCTCCTCCCGCTCCTCTTTATTTTGCAGATGCTCAACAAGTCTCAAATCTGTACACTTCGCTGGATATTCTTAGATGGGGAGAGGACTCTGGAAGACCTATTTGGGCGGATCCATTAGCGAGCGGATGCATCGATCATCAATCTTGTCCGCCAGATCACTCGCGCGACTTCTTCTTCCATGGACATATTCTCCAATGCGGTCTAGTGCTTCTCGTCTACAGGATGTCGGACATAAAACGCGCTCCGACCGTCTGGGATCCAAAGATCATCGAAATTTTCTCATCGTCTCACCATCCTCAAGTCATTAATATGAGAATGCCGATTCCCAACTCCTGGTCGTTCGAAAAGAACGACAACGTTCAAGCAATCAAGGGATTCATATCCGAGCACGCCACTTCAACCACAGGAGTAGTTATCGAGGTCTCGGACCTAACTTGCGAAGTCTCTTTCAATGGGGAGAGGAACGTAGTATCCAAGCATGCCCTCATCAAGTCTTTCGAGCCAGGCGATCAAGTTATCATTCCCAACGTCGGTTCTGGGACGTTTGCTATGAATGCGACAGATACCAAAGCTGTTGTCTTCTTTGATGAACGTACTCAGTCTGTTCTCACAAGTGAGAAGCACGCAGAGACTACTGGCCTTTTTCATCTCAACACGCTCATCTTGGCTTCCTCCCTTCGAGCGGATTCATCGTTCGCTAACAGTACTCGCGTGGACTCACAGGCCCCGAACCCATCTTCACCAAATGTAAATCGATTGCGCCCTTCGATCTGGGTAGGAAAACCGGTCCTTGTTACCAAACACCCGATCCGAAACGGGTATCGAGGAGTTATAACTGATGTTCAGATTTCTGCTACTTCACTCAGCGGAATATCTGTATGGGTGTCCTACGAAGCTATCAACATTCCAAGGGAGTGGCTTGATTACAGCCAAGTGAGGAATCTCGAGTGAGTATACAATTTCTATCTGATTGAGTCGACTCTAACAATATTTCACAGGACCCTGCGCTATCTTCATGATGCTCGACCCAGCGGTCTAAACGACTCCTACCGTTTCAAGAAGGGCTTCTATCCAGTATATACGAACATCGAAAAGTATTTGATCCAACACCGTGACGGCCTTACTCGAGGTGAAACTGCTCAAAAAAAAATCCTCGAAAATCAAGAGAACGATGTCCATCAACTCATCACTCTCGATGATCCTCCTCCTGATCAATGGATTCTGGATCCATGATGGAAACTCTCCTTGGGAAATTTGGAATTTTTTGTCCAGTTTCATCATGGAGATTTGGCTAACAGCGTTGACCATAAGGTTTTTCTTGTGCTGATCAATTCCCGTATCGAAGTTCGGACTCGCGAGGGTGCTACAAGCACACGCAACAGGTACAGAGTCATACCTCCTTCAGATATCTGCAACGTCCCTCCTGGTCGATTTTGTATGATAGGACGGGTCAGTGCTCGAGCATTTGATGCTCGAGATCTTTACTTGGTCGCTTTTGCCAAAGGTGAAAATCAAAAGCACATTGGAAAGCTGGTACGACGAATCAGAGCTGGTAAAGATTTGGGAGTCTACATGGTCCAAAGAGTGCGTGTTATATCTAAGGCAGGTCGCAAAACGTTTGAGGAATCGCTTTTGGACGATGCCCCTTTCGAGATACATTATACTTCACTTCTCCTGGTCCATATGTCAACGTCGTTGAATAACGCTGGAAATATGCTGATGTATCATATAAGGAAACAGTACGGGGGTCTTACGATTGCAAAGGACTGTTCTGAACTCAATACCGATGGTAGACGTAATACAAACAGTACCAGTACCACTAATACTCGACCTACATATTTAGAATCTGCGCCATTTTGGCTGGGGGGACAAACGCCCCCATATCATGTATCATAGATCTTTTTTGAGTGCTGAATCTATTACTGCTTTATATCTATTTCATTTATCGGTCGGTGACACCTTAAACAATATAAGTTCTTCTGGTACAGATACAAGCGTCCGAAATGACGTTAAACTACAAAACGCCGCCTGATGAGTCTTCGACAGACGAAACGTTGTACCCAACGTCGTGGCCAAATCCACATCGAATCGAATATCATGCCAGCAAACAAATGCAGCGCTTGCAAGAAAAAGTTCGATTCTATTGCCTCCCTTATGAGACATATGAGAATGTCTACAAAATGTCACCAAAAAATCAAGCTGACAGACAAAGGCCAGCAACGCCTTCGCAAGGCTCCTCGACTATCTGAGGACAGAGATATAGCCGACGCACTGGGCACAGATGTAGGTTTTTTTGAACACTCAATATATTAAATTTGTCAATGATATTCCATTGTTAGACTCAATCAAACGTAGAACAAAATGTAGCAGGTCCCGCTCCTGCACGAACTCCTTCACCGGTACCATATCCACCTCTCCCTCCACCAGCACCTCCTCCACCTCCATCTCTTGTGACTCTCAGGCCTACGCGATCAGGACGAACTCGATTTCTCCCAGCTCGCTTCCAGGACAACCTGCCCACTCTTTCTCGATCTATGCCAAGTACTTTCCAGCCAGAAAATCCGATCGAGGAACCTGCACCCGCCCCTGTACCTGCGCCATTCCCTTCACCGACACCCGAGCCCGACATAGTCCTCAAAAAGGTCAGGACTGATCCCGATCAGTTCGGAATCTTTCGAATTTATTCAGAACTTCCAAAGTCAATTCCCGACGAAGAAGTGCCTATCGAGGATGTGTGCGAAGGAGCTGGCTTTCCTGTTCCTCCACCTGCTGATTCGTCCTCGATTTTCGGTTCAGTAATCAAAGTGAGCTCTCGAGTGAAGAACAGCATCATTGCGCCATTCCTTAATATCACCGTATGGCGATTGATGTCGTGGTGGTATAACTCAGATACCAAGTCTATCGCGGACCTCGATCGCCTCGTCAAAGAGGTTATCCATCCATCCGATTTTGACCCCTCTCACTTGGAGGGTTTCAGTACAGATAAAGTTCTAAAGGATCTGGATAACTACCAAGACGATACGCGTCTGTTCCCGGCGGAGGATGGTTGGCGCGAGATCAGTGTGGAGATCCCCGTTCCTTGTAGAGGCGTTAAGCAGCCTGAAGCCAAGGCTCCTCGATACATCATATCTGGCATCTTCATCCGTAAGCCTCTCGAGGTGATGAAGAGTACTTTCCAGTCCTCTTTGACTGAGAAATTCCATTACACGCCCTTTGAACTTCGTCAAGAGTCTTTTCCCGGGAGTCCTTCTTCTTTTCGTCTTCATGGCGAACTCTACAACTCACCAGCTTTTATCGAGGAGCACAATCGTGTACAAGTGGAACAGTTCAAGAAAGGCAAGGCCTCACCCGAGAATAAAGACCTTCAATATCCCACTGCTTTAGCGGGGATGATGCTTTGGTCAGACGCTACCAGGGTCGGACATTGGGGCGACGCGACTATGTGGCCTATCTATATGTACTTTGGTAACCAGTCCAAGTACGATCGTTCCAGACCATCAGCGTTTGCAGCTCACCACATAGCCTATATCCCAAAGGTGTTCATTTTCCTAAGGTCTTACTCTTGATCTAACTTTGTTTCTTCAGCTTTCGGAGGACTTCAAAGGCTGGTATCAAGAGCAGTACGGTTGTACCCCTACTGAGGCCGTAATGACATTCATGAGACGAGAAATTCCTCATGCAATTTACGCCGAGTTGTTTGACAAAGATTTCATGAACGCATACCGGGACGGGATCATATTACGCTGCGGCAACAAAGTAACTCGCTCGATGTTTCCTCGTCTTTTTACTTGGTCGGCTGATTATCCAGAAAAGTGAGTGTTCATATCAACGTATGATGGAATAACTAACAGATCTACTGTAGAATGCTTCTCATCTGTTGCAAATGCCTTGGTCTCCATCCATGTGGAGAGTGCAACATCTCCAAAGACAAGATCTTTCGTCTAGGTACGGTTTTGGATAGAGGGACGCGGGACAGACTCCGTCGACAAGACTCGGAGCTTCGTCAAAACAAAGTTGAGCGAGCACGCGAACTCATCTTCAAGAAAGGTTATAGTATTTCGAGCAAAGCCATTGACTACCTTCTTGGCGATCATTCCTGGACGCCTACTCGAGTAAGTTTTCTGCTATATTTTTTTCAAGGACGGATTATTACTAAGTGTTGTCTCAGAATACATTCTCAACACTGTTCTACAAGTTTGGATTCAATTTTTACAACATCATCGTATCCGACGTCCTTCATGAATTCGAGCTCGGCGTCTGGAAGGCCGTCCTCACACATCTTATTCGTATACTCAACGCTATTGGTAAGCCTTCGGTCGAAGAAATGAATCAGAGGTGCGTCGATTACCTCTTATTTGCTTCTATTGTCAACTGTTCTTTAAGGTTTCGCAAAACCCCAACTTTTGGGCGCGACACTATCCGAAAGATCAACAAGAATGTGTCACTGTTACAAAATCTCGCTGCACGAGACTATGAGGATTTTCTTCAGGTATCAGCAACAATCTTTGGTTCGATCTTTATTGAACCCATTTCAACTAGGTTTCTTTGCCAGTATTGGAGGGCCTGTTCGGGATTCATGACAAGAATGTCCAAGACCTTTTATTCAACCTTACCGCCGTCCATTCATTCGCGAAATTACGCCTTCACTCAGACCCTGCCCTTCAAACCCTAGATCAGCACACGACTCAACTGGGAAAGTCGCTTCGGACATTCAAAAATCATGTCTGTCCTGATTTTGCAACCAAAGAACTGGCCAAAGAAGCTGGCGCCCGTGAGCGACGAAGGGCAAAGCAGCAGGAGAGGCAAGGTGCGGGGAATAAAGGCAAAGAGGTCTCACAGAAAAAGGCCGATAAGACGAAAATGTTCAGCTTGAGCACATACAAGGTGCACGCTATCGGTTCATACACCCGTTTCATCAGTTCGGGACTACTGATAGTTATTCAACTCAAGTAGTGCGTTCAATTCTTTTTTTATTATTATTTTTTCCATTAAGGCCTCTATCTTAGGGAGAGCTCGAACACAGGCGTATCAAGCGCTTTTACAGTCGAACAAACAAGGTCTTCCGTTACGTCCGACAGGTGACTAACCAAGAACGTCGAGTTCGAATCGTTAAATCCATCGAAAGGCGCTTGGAGGATCAACAAAAGTCGAAAGCGGCCGAGGCAGAAAATTCGAAAATCCAGGATTCGTCAAACCCGCGTATCCCTTTCGAACATGAAGATCCGTTGCCAATTGCGGATCCAACTAGTCACTATCAGGTTTCAATGACTCGTTCTCATCGCCTCCCCATTATGCCTTGGCTTGATAAACATGAAGATGACCTTGCGGTAAACGTGAGTTTTTTTTATTTATTTTTTTTATTTTTTATTTAAATTTTACAGCATTTTCTACGCAAGCTAAGAACTCACATATTCTGTCGTCTCACTGGTGAATGCGATGAAGAATCAGTGACACCGTCGGATCGAGGACGTGTATTCATTAACAATAATGACCGGATGTACGTTCATAAAGTACTCCGCATCAATTACACAACCTATGACCAGCGACGCTGTCAAGACAGTATCAATCCACGCACCCATTCAGATGTTATGGTTCTATCACCCAACGATGTTGATGACGACGAGCCGTATCTCTACGCTCGGGTCATTGGCATCTATCACGTCGAGGCTGGCCTTAGGAACGATCCACAAAATTCCAGTTCAAAACGAATAGATTTTCTATGGGTCCGTTGGTATGTCTCAGCAGACGACCGGTCATGTTGGAAAAGTAGACGTTTACCTCAAGTAGGTTTCGTTGATGGCAGCGATGACGGGGCATTCGGTTTTCTGGATCCAGCGCAGGTTATACGCGCAGTTCATTTATTACCAAACTTCAAAGAGGGACGAGTCTCAACAATTCTTGGGCCTTCCATGGCCCGTAGAGCTGATGAAGAAGATCAAGACTACCAGCGATATTATATCAATATGTATGTTGGTATAACTACCATGTTGTTCGCTCTTTATTGACACTTACTACTCGTAGCTTTGCGGACAGGGATATGATGATACGCTTTTGTCCTGAGCTTACACTTGGCACTCATATAGCAAGTGTGGTCCCTGACCCACCTGACAGCTCCGATATCGAGGACAACTCGGATTCTTCAGAGGAGATCGAGGAAGAGGAGGAGGAGCAAGATGAAGAGACTTTAGATGATGCCAGTCATTCCGAGGGAGAAAGCGATCGCGAGTCTATTGACTCTGATAGATACACTGAAGGTGAAGGGTCAGACTATGGCTACGACACAGGTGGAAGTGATGAAGAGGATGTTGAGAACATTGAGGATAATCAGTTTGACGTCGAGCCCAACATCGGCCCAGAAGATGGCGAAGAACCTTTCAACCACGATGTAGAGATTCTTGATATTGAAGGATTCAGTGCTCTGTAGTATTGTACACTATTATATATACGATTTTTCATTGTATTGTGAGCTATTGCGCTCATTCAGCCACTTTAAACCAATATAATGATTTGACATGTTTTACCTGCCCTTTGCATTGATGAAAAGGTAGATGCAGGGGACAACATGATCTACCCATCTGCTGCATTATGTACATTGGATGTCAACGGTCAATCATGTAGGAACATGCCTGAAAACTTGTAAACGTTCACCATTCTGCATTTCCTTTACTTTTTGGTATTTTTGTAAAAGCTATTAAAAATTGTATTCATTTTTACAAATCTCTATAATCTTGACCTAGTACTACATACGGATTGACCCGAAATCAGGTCAATCCAATCTGAGCGCGCAATGCACACATGAGGCAAGTCTGCAGGCCTCTGGACATCCAGTACAGGAAAATTCGGTTTTGCTGATGGCAGGCCGCAGGGTCTGTCACACGCTGCAGTATGATGTGGAGTAATTCGTGAGCCTGGCTACACACCTCGAGCCTCGCAAACTTCGGGCGTGATTTGGTTCACTGCAGGCAAGGGATCTTCGGGAAAAAATATCATCGAGTCAGCGAACACTGAAGCTGGCTCCAGGTTCTTCCCTTGGAAAGATGTCCGGGCCGCCCCTGTATCAGCTGTCTCAAGTTCTATTTTGGATGGAGCAAAAAGCAGGCAGGCCTTTTGCTGCACTGCCTGCCTTTTGCTGCATCCAGCTAAAGACACAAACACCGACTCACCCGTGAATCTAGTCGAATGCTCAGTAATCCATGCCCATCTTGATTCTTTATTTCCCACCAAATTAACCACATCTAAACACACCCATATTTTCTCACAGATTATCCACCAACATGCGCTACATCCGTCATTGGTCAAGGCAGCGTTAGGATCGAAAACTGCAATCTGGCACAACAGTGTCACGGTATGGTCCATCCGTGCCGTTTTCCGTTTTCGTTACCGAGCACGTGGCCCTCACAAACAGCCGCCGTTCGCTCCAAGTCTCTGCCGGCCCGTTCCGTACCATACCGCCCCGTGCTCTTTTGAGAAAAAGGTCAGAGTAGTCCGGCCCGTCGTTTCTCTTTTTCTCATGTCCTCAAGCTCCAGAAGAACCGCTATAACGACAAGACCACAAGCTAAAGAAGCCAGTTTGAACTATTTAAACGCTCGTGACAGTAAAATGTAAGTATGGAACAAAATCGTTTTGTAGTGTCCACACGTGTCAAACATGCTGTCGACTAACACTGGCACCCACTGGGTAACAACAGTAACCAGGAATACATATCTTATCGTCCTCACTATACATAAATCATTCTCGAATTCAGAGACCTAAGTTCATTGGGCCTGAGGTATACGCCGCAAATGTTATTTCGCGAGGGAGTTTGCATGGAAGGAAGCCGAACGTGGTGGAGCTGAATATTTGATGAGAGACTAGTACAAATATGAGAAAAAGTTGCTAAATATGGGCGAAAAACAACCCCACAAAGACAAACCTTCACTTCATTCCGGACTCGTAATTCCAAGTACTCTAGAACAAAAGGATAGATTATCAGAACAAGCAAAACTCAAACGGTCTTCCATATTTATTCTGTAAGATGGAATTTGGAACATGACTGTCATGTATTTCTACTACTTACCACACTTGTAACAAGTGACTTGTTATGAAAATAAGGGTCACTTGTTACGAAAATAAGGAATAGAATGATAAGTATGCATTGTAAGTGTATAATTTATTTGAACGAGATGATAGATGTAGCTTCTTTCTCACCTTGACACCTAGTGAGAATTTAGAACCCTCTCGGACCATGCTCGGCACTGTAGTTACTAGTGAGAGTCACTTAAGTATTGTATTCATGGGTTGTTGCTCTGAATGTTAATTGAGCAGTTTGATGATGCTTTTTTGAGTCCGGAAAGGGAGATTCACTTTATAGTGTGTAACCGTGTGTTACACTGTGGTATTGAAAACAACGATCCTATACTATCTCTATGCAGTGAGTTTTAAAAGGCGAAGCACTATACTTATACAATGTATCACAAGATCACAATGTTACTGCACATCCCTGAGGAGTGCTTTAAATCGGACTAAACTCCACTAGATCTGTCTCC